>CM040239.1:212628162-212751858 GCA_022545495.1 Chrysanthemum lavandulifolium
AGAAGCTCTTGTATCATACTTGGTGATGGCTTCCATGGTCAAGACCCCAGAAAATGCAAAATTATGCATGATGTTAAGAAAATTGATTGCTGAGCACCCCGATCAAGAGAAGCTTAAGTCCAAGAAAGTGAAATTGGAAGCTCTTAGATACACGATGGACTGAGAACCTTATATTGTACTTCAATTATCCTTTTGTAATAACTGATAGGAGCTTTTCTAAACTTATAAATGAATGATGTTTTATGTTTATAAGTGTTCCTTAGTTACTTTGTAGTATCTTTAGTGTAAGAAGAATACCTTTGCTCACTTACACTAAACAACAAACACTTAGGCTATATTTATATCCAAATATGGGGAGACCGTTGGGTTCATTCAGTACCCAAGCTTCCTTAAACAAGGATTTGAATAGAAAATATCCTAAGTGTTGTATAACCGTAAACATCACCAAGTTACTAAGTGAGCATACTCGGTGAGTCATCTTCAAAGAAGCTTAGGACGATTTAAAGAAGAAAGACTCTCCATTCGGTGAGGTGGGACTTAGTGAATGAAACCCGAGCCAAAGAAGAAGGCGATGGGTTCGGGGAGTGATGACAATAGCTCCTTGAACCCCAAGTCTCCTCAACAATAAAGAAGACCAAGACTTGGATCAAGACCTAGAGATTGAAGGAAGGGCGGGATAAGGTGGGATAAGTTTGAAACGCATAAGGAGGAGACCTTATCAAGCAAAGGTCAAACTTACCCTGAAAAGCTAAGAATCAGAACAGTGTCATCACTGTTACTCAGAAAGCACTATGGTACTTTACTCAAAGTAGAATGTTATGACAGAAACAAAATACGCAGTTATTTTGTCCAAACTAGTTTAGGTCATCTCTGTCTTCATTGTAATGGTTGTCACCTATACTTGTGTATAAATAGGATCATAAGGTGAAGTAAAAGTTACGTTTATGCACAAAATGCTTAGACATTCACAAACACTTTTACTTCTCCAAAGACAACTAAGTTCCTGAGATTAACTCAGTGGGTTAGCATAGTTGTACTCGAGTTTAGCTTGAGTTTAGAGATGAGATTATACCATACATGTCATTTCAATCTCAAGTGTTGTTCCGCAAACACTTGGGTATAAATTATTTGAATTAATTCTAATAAGGATTTAAACGTTGAAAAACTAGTGTTATTTACTTTTTTATTTACATTATTAACTAGTTTTTCACGACATCACTGAAACATGGAACATGGATAGATTAACTTTGTAGTTAAGCTAGTCGTGTAAAGGGAACAACAGATAGAAAATGTATGTATTCTCCATGAGAAATGAAACAAGATTCTTTAGTTGGGGAAGGGTTGTGCATTGCATCACCGGGTCCATGATGTTAGTCTTCAATACTAGTGTCATTTTAGTGATAACCACTAGCAGATGTGTTGACCCGGTTTCTGCCCTAAGTATATGAAGGGTTTTCATTTCTTTTAACCCTTTCATAACTTTTCTTTTTCATCTTCAACCCCTTCAATGCATATCATGTCATCCTCACTATCACCAAGTTGTGTTTGTTCAGGTGACAAGTCATGGCAATAACTGCATTATTCCCTTTCTCCTTCATCTCCAAGACCTACTAACTTTTATTCTATCAATGGAATATCCCTGGATAGGTCCCTTCGGCTCTAGCTGGACCAATGAATAATACCTAACCTTAACACCTTATATCTTCTCGAACATCATTATAGGTTTATGCTGTTTTTGTATAGATCTTAACCATAAAACCATTTGAAAAGTTAATCAAAGTGTTTATAAGAACTCAAGTTTTGATAACACTTTGAAAGTTTATTTTTTGAGAAATACCCTTTACACATGTGAAGGAAAACGATAGGCTAAACAATGGTGAATTTAAAATTTTATGCTTCACTTATGAAAGACATTAGTAAATCTATCAGATAGATCATGCAGTGGAAGACTAATTTAAAATCACGTGTTCACAAAAAGAATGTTTTCCAGTAAAACCCATAGAACAAACATAACCAACTTAATTAATCATGCAAAACGCAACAGTAAAAAGTACCTTACGCAAACCAGCAAACACGAACAATGATATTCTTTTCCTCATTGCTTTCCCATGTCACATGAACAGAAGTCCAAGAATACCTGGATCAACAATTTTTTATCTAAAGTAGGAGATCAGTCTAGCTGGTAACCACACTAACACTCAAGCATACCCGGCAGCTGCTAGGCTTGAGCTAGGAATACGTCTAATGTATAAGAGATCAAACAAGAACATGGACACTCAAAGTGTTCATGTCGTCGTTGTGTGTGGGAATGAACGAGACACCAAAGGAGGGTGTTTAGGGTTTGTAAAACTGATTAACGATTTTGATTCATTAGGTTTATATTTATACTAGTTTTATAAATTATCCAATAAGTAAAAGATAAACTATATAAATAAAATAGGATACTCACTAAATTTAAATAAGAGATAAACTTATATTTAAATAATATAATTACCTTAATTAAAAGAAAATAATATTGTCAAACAATATAATTACTAATCACTTAAATAGCTCAAAAGCCCAACCATAACCCACAAGGGGTGGCCGACGTGCGTAGGCCCACTATGGGCTCACTTGGCTTGTTTGTTCAATCCAACTTAATTAAATGTTCATTTACCCATAATCTTAATTGAGCCAAATTTCTAATTAAGCCTATTTTGTAAATGACTCATTTAGTATTTCTCTTATAATTAACTCTAATATATTTGTACAATACAAATATTTTACTCAGGGTTCTTGTGCATTATGTGTATGACCCTTAGTTCTCATAAGAAATGACTAATATAAGTCCGTATGTTTCGTCATGCACACATAATACCAAGAAACTCCCACTTGTGCATGTCGAAAGCATTCCCAAAATTTATATAAGCGATATCAACCGTCTAGCAACAGTGCTACCACTGCGCCACTCCTACAAGTGTTTGTTTGACCAGTGTAAACAAACTTATCATTACTAGTTAATGATCTTATGATTACAAATCTGTTATCCCTTTGTTCAATACTTGTTGGCAATGATATGGATAAATCTTCCTTGTGCCAGCTCTTAGTTTCTTGACCAAGAAATGATGTGATTACCAAAATAATCTCTAAGACTCTATTTTAGGCGTGGCCATGCAAATACTAGATCATCTCAACAAGAGGCCACTAAAGTATTAACCATATCAAATAGTGGAACAAATCCCTTCAACTTTATCCACCTCCTGATTTTGTGAATTGTAATACCTGAAAAACACTTTTATAACTACTATTTGTAATAACATTGAGTGTAAATCAAGATAAAACTATGCACACACCACTTGTGCTATTTATCTAAAGTCTAAGGATAATAGATCTTACCACGCAGGAAATTCACAATTTGACAGCATCCACGATGTGACATTTCCACTTTGAGCCATTCCAATATTCATCCTACTTATGAATATCTTATAGATAAGATTTCAGCTAAATCTTACTTTACAAATATTATGTACTTATATCATTCTCACAATATAAATAAGACTGACTACATAGTTTAGAATGAATCTCGCATCGCACCTTTAAAAATATAAGCACTTAAACAACATTATTCGTGAATCTAAACATGAAATTATACAACAAATAAATTAATAATGGTAACTCATATCCTCATAAATTATTTATCATAGAATTTATGCTTTAATGTTCTAATATCCAGATATTAATGATCAAAATATTATAGACTTAATGACTTACGTTTTATCAATATAAACTGTTTTGTAAATTGATTTGCCCTTTGTCTAACATTTTATCAATTTGCGAATATTTACGAATGTACGACATCCTATTCTTTAAACCTTGCTAAGACATATCATACTCTATGGCCTACTTTTTCAAAGGCCATATACAAATTTCATTCATAATGATGATGTAAAGCAAGACTTAGATACTTTTAGTTGCTTCTTGTTTGCTTATACTTATACACATAGTTGAATCTCAATGTGAAGATCAACGCATGAAGAAAGCTACACATTTCAAATAAGACAGTTATAAAAAGTTAGTTTACTGCTCATAAGCCATGTTTTGTGAGAGGATCCAGTTTTTTTACTGTTCATAATCCATGGATGGCGAGAGGAGTCATCCTTTGTTCATAAGCCAAGTCAAGTTCAACACATTCCCACCAATTTTTCCATTCAAACTTTTGGTTAATTGCATGTGTAACATTTGTAACCCATTATCAAATTACATTGTACAATTACAAATTCTCAAAACCATCACCTTATTCATCTTCTTCCTCTAAAAAATTGGTTTCCGTTTGTTATTTTTTTTTGGGTAAAGGGCATTTCACTCGTTAAAATATATTACTCCAAAAATGTTTATATAATGGAATGTGGTGAGCGCCACATTAACCGCAAGCAATCGCTTGACACAACCACTAAATCATTTATGACAAGCCATAAATGACAACTAGCTACAATCAACTAGACCACCAAACCAAAACCAACATAAAATAAGATACAAGAAATTTTATGAAAAACAAAAACATCCTAACTAAGACAA
The DNA here is from genome assembly GCA_022545495.1 of Chrysanthemum lavandulifolium. Lineage (NCBI taxonomy): Eukaryota > Viridiplantae > Streptophyta > Magnoliopsida > Asterales > Asteraceae > Chrysanthemum > Chrysanthemum lavandulifolium. Next base: position 212,632,717 of record CM040239.1, read on the forward strand.
AATCTTGAAGTCCAACAAATTTTAGTTATGTAGGAGAGAGGCAAATCATCATCATCATCATCATATTTGTTGTCACACCGTATCCGTTTTCCATTGCTCATAAAGACTCTACTCCTTTACTTCCATTTGTAGAATACAACGTCCGAATGTGATCATCAAAAACTTCATCATCATCGCTGTCAGAAACTACCACATTACACACCTTAGAGTATGGGTTACCCACCTTAGGAGAAGAAGTATATTGAGAAGAAGAAGTGCTAGGTTTGGAAGCCGCATCCTACACTTTCTCTTTCAAATCACTCGCAAGCTGATCTTATGACCCTTTTCCTTAATGTTGTAACCCATCCACATCTTCCTCTCCCAATGAGGCCAAAACATCAAACGAATTAGAAGACTTCATGTTCTTACCAAAATCAACATTTTATGAAGTAGCCAACTTTTGAACCTTAGGATCTACCGGTTTAGCTCTCCAAAAGTTAGGTTTAGGCTTATTAAGCCTAACACCTCCAATAGGCTGAGATTGATCAGCTACCTTCTTCCCTTTATCTCTACGATTCTTTATCTCGATAAAACCATTATTAATCTCTTTCCTAGATGCCACATTAATATCACTACGAACAGTCTCCCTAACACATTTTTGGACAATCAAAAATAGTAGCCTAAATGATTTACAATCACCACAATGAGGAATCTTTCATAGTAACAAACCCCGTTTGTTATTTGATCTACCATCTTCTTTCAGAATTGCCATAGTAACAAACCCCGTTTGTTATTTGATCTATATATCCATATGTAAAATAGTTGCTAGCAATGATTGAACAACAATTTGATCATGTAGATGATATATTATATAAATATACATTTGCCATAGGAATACTAAGGGGATACTATACATTTAAATTTTTCATAGAAATTGTGAGGGGGATTATTGTTAAAAAGATATTAAAAAAACTTTTTGAAAAGTTACTTTACTCGGTTAGCCTTAAACACGTGTCTCTCAAATACCCACACCAACAAAAAGTCAAAATTAGTATGTGTTTTTGGGTGTGAGAAGTGGGTTTGGAAGAAAGTGGAAGTGGTAGATGAGAGGTGAGGAAACCGACTATTTTTAACCAAAGGAGTAGATAATTGAATCCAGATGGAAAAGAGGGAGGAGACCAGATGGAGAGGAGGGAGGAGACCTCAACTCGGCTAAGGATCGGCTCCAGTCACATAGTCGGCTCATGAACAGTAAACGATATTTTTTTTATTAGTTTCCAACTGAACAATAATTCCCCCAAAAAAAAGTCCCTTGCTCATTAAATCAAAACCAGTAAACCCAAACCAAAATAAAAAAATTTATATAGGAGAACTCGGTCTCAAAATAGAACCTTCTGATTAGCCAATAAAAGTAAAAAACACAGTTAACATAACAAGACCGATCTCAATCCAAAAAAATAGCGGCGGTTCCACCACATAGACGCTCTGCCGCAACACGCGTTTTTCACCGACCCGTTTGTTATATAATTAAACATAATAGGGTTTAAAATATAAAGGTTCCAAAAGTAAGAGCTATTGTGTATTATCAACAAACTTAAAGGGTGTATTTGCATTTCACTATTGCCTTTGACACGACTTCTAGGCACCCTTCATTAATGCCTTCAATACGACTTTAGCACCCTTCACTAATGACTTTTACTTCTTTCTTTTAGGTCTTGTATTTTTCTCATTATTTCGTCATTCCAAGCTATTTCACCTCAATCCTCCTCATAGACCTATAATCACACATTATAACCAATTAATTTTCGAAAGTCATTAATAATCATGATAAAACTCATCTAAAACATATGATAATGAGCATAAATTTTTATAAATACCAGTTATCAGATGGATATAATGTATAATTTTGAAATGGACATAAGATAAAAGTTCAGTTGGACATAAGGTACAAGTCTCGAATGTAAATAAGATATATGTCCGGGATAGACATAAGGTAGAAGTACGAAATGAACATATGTCTGCATATATGTCCGGGCATGACAAAGATAGAAGTAACAAAAAAATAATCTATAAAGGAATAAGGTCTTGAACGAAATGAATGACAAACCCTTGTCCCACAGCCACCAAATGGACACCCTGGATGAAAAGCTTTGATCAATGTAAGTAGATTACGAGGAAAGGAAGGTTATGACACGTTAGACAAAAGGGTGTGCGCACTAAAAGATACATGAGGTAATGTAGACCAAAACCACTATAAATACCAATGTATTTGTTAAAGTACTTGTCAGATAAACTATTTCTACTCTTCAATTGCATTACTCTCTAAACTCTCCTCATATACTTGTATCCGGAGATGGAAGGTTTAACCTCATAGCTCATAGGTTCGAATCTCATCAGATCTTGAGATTGGGGTGCAAGCCTTGTAGCTAAAATTATGTTGCAACAATTATAATGTATCTTTGAACGGACATGGTGACATGGAACATCAATCTTATAGATTTTGGGAAATTAACGTCCAAATGCCTCGATAGTGAAAGAAAAAGTCTAGTAAAATTGTAGAAGCGAAAAAATATATATAACAAGAAAGAATATTGTTTTTACCGTAGTAGACGATTATTTACGACAAAGAACATTTATATACGATATGTCAATTTATGTGTGTATTTATTTGTAAAGAAATTGAGAGTAAAGAAAGTTTTGTTGGTTAAATTGTAACTAAATATTTATATATAAAATTATTAATATATTATATTGACTTTTATAAGTAAGAATTTTTGGCAAAATTAAGCAAATGAGTATTCTCTTTAGATGTACTAAAATTATACTTTCTCCATCTTGAAATAGTTGTTTTGACAAAATAAAAAATAAAAATAAATAGAAGCCAATTCAAGGAAAAAACATAACTTTTATTTATTTATTTATTATTATTTTTATTTGGGGAGGGGGGGCAGGATGATGGTTTAATTGTAAATAATTAATTAATGCATTTTTTAATTTAATATTGTCACAATATTTTCAAACAACTGTAATATTGTTAACTCGATTAGATTTTGTTGTTTATCCTTTTTTTTAGTCTTTGACAATTAATTTGATGTAACTAAAAATGAAATGTGCACTATGAGCGTAGATAAAAGGGGTCACAAGGGGCAAGTGTTTTCCTAGTGAAAAAAATTGTAGTGTAAATTCTCGAAAATATTTAATTTGATATTTTTCGTAATTTTCCCCTACTAAGTACCAATTTATAATATAATTTCTAAAATTTATCAAAGTGTGTCATCTCGATCAAAAAAATTTGGCTCCACTCCTGATGGGCATATTCAAAAAATTTAAATAAACAACTAGCTTGTTGATTTTCTAACTATTTTTTATTCTATGAACAATAATTTAAGATGGAAGAAATATGATTTTAAAGCAAGTTTAAAGAGGAAGCTTATCTAAGGGTGGTGGCAACCATGCCAATCTCAAATTTTCATACCTAATCACCCATCAATAATATCCTTCCATCTCATCTCATACCAATCTCGTACCTAAAAATAAATTTTTAGTGGCAATCATGCTTAACTCATACCTCATCTTAAATATTAAATGCCAACGTTCACATTTTGGCTAGTTCTTGTTCATGTAGAATCGGCAATCTTTGCCGAATGTGATCATTTTCATCCCAAACCGATTGATGCCGAGTTGGAGGCATTATTGCATACACCGATTGGCATGCTTCATGCCTAAGGCATGCCGATCCCCATTGCCAGTACCCTAATAGTTTAAAACAAATACTGTAAATAACAGATAATTCCAATGGGGAATCTGTTGATCTATTCTCGGATAAATCGATAAATAATTTTGTCAATAAAAACCCACCTCGGTTTATGCTCTTACACCTACTAATACTGTCTCACTGCACTACATTTTCATGCACAAGTTTTACTAAATGCAAAAGTTGGTTGAATCAAATTTGAAGTTTTACTTAATTCAGCGATGATTTTTCTGGTACATAATTATTTTTATTTTTGTTAAGTTGATAAAATAAACATTTTGGATTTAAAAATGGTGTTATTCGTGTGCTAGCATTCAATGGCGGAGCTAGAAAAATTTTCGTGGAAGGGCCGAAACAATTATTTTCGGGAAATACATTAAATGGGAGGGCGAAATAATTTTTTTCCAAAATACACATGAAATCGCGAAAAAATACACTAACGAGCTTAGGCAGGGGGGGGACCCTCCCGGTCCTTAATAGCCCGCCTGCTAGTAGGGTGTCATATTTCCGACCCGACCGGACCCGAACCCGAACCCGACGAAGGATATTCGGGTCGGTTACTCGGGTCCAAAATCCAATTGGTCAATCGGGTCAACCCGATTAACTCGAGTATCTAACAAGGTCGGTATCGGGTTCAAAATATTTGAAAATTCGGGTTGGTCGGCCCGACTAACCCGACTTAAATTTATTTATTTATTTTTGTTTTAACTTTTCCCAATCTTTATTTAAATGAAAGGCCCAAATTAGTAATGAACATATATTGCTTATATTTGGTTTTATATTCATTTTCATTCTATATAATTGACGCCATTGAAAACAAAATCGATTCAAAAGAAAATGTGTAAATCCAACTATAAAATGCATGTATTAGTCGTTCGCTTCTACCTGTATGAATATAATAACCTTTTAAAACCAATGACATTATATTCATAACGTTTGGTTCTTAAATTTAAAATTAAATTTAGAATTATATAAATGGACTTGACCCGAACCCGACTTGACCGACCCGACTTGACCCGACCGATTTGACCAACCCGACCAACCCGAGTTCAAATAGGGTCGGGATCGGGTATATTATTTTTTGGCTTGACCCGACTTCGACCCGACCCGACTGACCCGAACCCGACCGACCCAACCCGAATGACACCCCTACTTGCTAGCATTCATCACGTTGTTTATTTATTTGCTTATTTTGAACTATATATGTAACTTTTATAAGAAAGAAATTTGACATTTTCTGACATTCTCGCCGACTAATCTGTGATGGCGGGCTCAAATTGCATAGATTAGTTGGTAAAAATTCGGAAAGTATTGTTATTACAAAGTTACATATGCATGTAACTTTATTTTATTTCATATTATGGTTAGTTATCTTTTCGAAGCTTTGCTCAAAAAAAGTTATTGTTTGAAGCTACACGAAAAGTTGCGTTGTCTCTTGATTGCTCTTGTTTAGAACTTGTAAAGTTACATATGCATGTCAGATTTGTGACTATATCATGTAGCTGTAAATTGTTTTTCTTTTGTTATATGTCTTATGTTTATGCTGCATAACCCGGTTTATTTATATTCACAACTGTTGCAGTAACTTTTATGGTGCTACGCAGACACCAAATAATCTCAATATGGGGTCTAAGAATGCACCAGCAAAAGACGAAGAAGCCCATTATCAATGATCGTTTTGTGCGGTGTCTGTTGATACAAAAGTTGGGTGTTCGCTTGTTTGAACTTGGTTCGTATCAATTAGATTTTGATGCTTGAGACCGCGCACTAAGTAAACAAAAACATCCGTTTAGGCTTATCGTGGGATTGTCTCCACGATTATCCTCTAGCGTGAGTAAGAATCGGTTTTAGGGTTCGATGGAGAGTTAGGGATTGAAATCGTACCTTTAATGATGGCGAGATGCCCTTTATATATACACGAAATCCTTGTTGGTTTCGTGTTCCCAACCTTCGCGTATCCCACCTAAGTCGGTTGGCTAATGCATATCCCATAAATAAGAGATATCCAATATCAAGGCCATAAATAACTTCGGGTTTGGGCCTTCGTGACCCCAAACCATTAACGGGTTAGCCCGGTCGTACTGGGCTCGCTAGTAGCGGTCATTGGTCGGGTTCGTGACCTGAATGCGGACTATACGTCATCATGTCCCCCCAGTCTAGTATGCGCACGGTGAGACCCGCGGATGCTAGACTAATAGTTGTAGCCCGTATATACTTGAGGCGAAGGAGAAGCTAAAAGGTTTCCGCCTTAAAGAATACACGGTGAATCTAGTCAAACTATGTCAAATACATACCTCGTAAACGCGTGGGAAAGTGAATGGAAAGTGTGCCACGTCGAACTCTCATCCACACGTTTAGAAAGTGGGATCCACGTGTCGAGTATCACATGAGTGAAACCCTATATAAACCACCGCCTCCCTTTTACCGTGTTTATCACGGTAAAAACATTTCCACCATTGTTGAAAAGTTTGAAATATCCACCAAGAAAACCATAAGCGTTTAAAGGTAATCGCATCGCGCATTCTAAACACGAATATGGTTCGTGGATTAAGCGATTTTGCATCCGATATGACCGAGGATGAACTTCGTGAGTTCAACTCGGATTATTATATCCGCCGCGCTACATCCGATAATTCGGTGCGCATGCATCAATAGCGATTTCCACGAGGAAAGTGGGAGTATACACGTTTTTGGTTCGCGAATCAGCGTGTGCCCATCTCTTTATTCTTGTGCGATGTATTAAATTACTATCGCACATATCCCAACCGCATCAGATAGGTGCGGCAAAAATAACAAACTTGAGGTTAATTGCGTGCATTGGCGATTACCCCCACTATCTACCTTTTCCGCGTTTTACCACACGGCGTGGTCTAACGGATGGGTTTCGTTTGCTAAGCGCGCAGACGGCCGCAATGTTATACCGATAAACTAGACGCGCTTAGGAACGGAGGAAAAATTTTACGGGTTGATAAGGCGTTGTTCCCCGGGACTTGACTTCTATACCGGGGTTCACTACTCAAGGATGGCGCCCCTCACGGAACATACAGTAGCGAGATGATGCGAAAATGATAAGCCAATCGTATTCCCACCGGTTCCTACCCGAGGAATTTTTGGTGCACATGGGCATCGGTCGTAACTATTTCGATAGGCCTGATGAGGTGCCAACCGTTTCAGACGCGGATGGCCAGGGTGGGTGCTCGTCCTTCGTACTCCTTTACTTTATTGATGTGAGCCTTTCTTTTCACCTTTGTACTTTATATAACATGTTTGTTGTTTGTTTCTTGCTGCGCAGAGATGGATCTATTCAGCGTTGTGAATTTGGCGAAGCCACGACAGGTTACTGTAGGGGTGCGCCCGTTGAGAGAGGGGGAAGTCCCTATTCTGGAAGCTACTGCGGGGCGCACCATGGAGATGGTTCTGGAGGACCCGGGGAGTGGCTCCCCCGCTTTGCTGGAGGCGACCCCTCTACAAAGCGTGCCCAGCCCTAGGGTACCTTCCCCTTTAGTGGAGCCGTCACACACAGATGTGGCGGAGAGCATGGAAGACCTCGATGTAGAGACAGAGGAGGCAAGCCACGGGCTAAAGCGCAAGAGAGCGCTTGGTAGTGATGGCGCAAGCTCATCCAGGAAAAAGCGTCCTGTCATTCTTGTCGTTGAATCGTCATCAGACGATGCTTCGCCCCCCCACTCAAATGAGACTGCTCCCACCAAGTAAATATTGTCGCCAAATCGCTTATCTCAATTTTTGGTTGTGTTATTAATTCACTTCTCTTTGCGTGCAGTATTGAAGCGATTGGGTTTACTTTTGAGCAATCGGGGGAGTCACCACCCACGGCAAGTCCCGTGCGCGCTGACCCTCAGGATCCAAAGGACCAAGGCACCGAGCCGTTGGCATCTGGGGATGTGCCCATGGACCAGCTAGTTGAGGAGCTTGTTTTTGCTGCTGCGCACCAGGCTACATTGGTTGCGCAGCTAAAGTCAAGGTATGTTGGGAGAGCGGCCGGGCGCACAAAGAATGAAGAGATTGCGCACCGAAAGCGCTTTGGCGGTGCTCGGTGAGCGAGTCGGCTCTTATTCCCAAAACTTCTTTGGGAAAAGATGGCGTTGCTGACCCAAGTTAGCCAGGAGCGTGCCGCGTCGGAAGAGAACAAGGCTTCTTGCGTCTGGGCTGTTAATCATTTGGAGAAGGGGAAGGATGAGCACTTTTCTCGGTTGGGAAAGTTCCGTGAAGCTGTGGATGGAATGCTGAAGGAACAGGAGATGAAGTTGCGCAAGCTCATCATCGAATATGATGAAGAGTTGTATCCTCAGTTAGTTTCAACGATTGCTGAGCACAGATGGCTTATCAGCCATGGTTTGCGCCTTGGTGCCCTCAGTACTTTGGAGTCTCGAGAGGTGGTAGACAAATTTGGGGCAGTTGTGCGGTCTTGGCGTTGTGCGTGGTAAGGCGGAGGCCATAGTGGAGCTGCATGAGGCCTTTTGAAGGTGCTGTCGCACAAGTGCCGGGTACAATGAGCATGCCTATGAGGATCCGGTCATTGCGATGAAAAGATGAAGTCATTGGAGCTTCCTCAAATTGCTCGATTGGGCGTGACGGGACTATCCCATAGGTGTAATTATGGAGGATTGACATTGGCCCACCACCGTCTTGATGATCAGAGGCGACTGATTATTTTGAAGCTGATGAGTCACGATTGCGGTACCTATTTGTGCTCGCCCGCGACATCTTAAATCCTTCGCACTTGAGAAGGAAATTCCTTGCAAAGAAGAAGGGTGTTAAGGGAAACGCCATCTTGTGTGGTATAGGCGCAGCGCATCTTCCTAGATCTGACGGGGTACCTGTTAGTGTTGCCACGATATCACGCCAAGGCTCTTATTTGTTGAAGAAGCTAAAAGAGGTCGGGGACGATGCAAGCCATGTGGAGAGCTCATCTCTTAGGCGTTGTAATAGTATGTAGGTTATATCTTCTTTGTAAATATCCCTTTGTAAGAACTCGTGGTCTTTAATAAAATGTTCCTTTTGTTGAATGCGTGTTAATGTGGTTGCGACTTATAATGTTTGTACTCAGTTATCTGTCTTTGCATAAAAACGTACTTGTTGTCTAAGTGTCAAACTGTTACATAAGTGCGAATAATATATGAAGTCCATAATCATGTATGAAAGCCATGACCTATCATACTTGAAACATAATGTCTAAGTACTTTTATCATAATCGTGTATGGTGTGATATGCAGCGTACTGTAAATATCATATCAAGGAGTCAAGAGTCTTGATTCCTAGTATGTTAAACGCGCACAGTATGCATTGTTGCGCATCCATCGTGGAATGCGCATTGAACTTATTACAACGTCTTGAAAATAAGGTGTTTAACAAGGATGCATGATCCAATGTTGATGGGTTTGCAACCCGCTTACTCAACGAGTTATTTAGTAGGTTTACTCATCCTTTGCACCATCGTGGGTTTAGTAAGTGCATGCACGCCATGTAGGCACAATATAACAACAATGTTGAAACATAAATATTATGTAAATAATAAATTGAAATGTGTCGCGGAGTTAGCTAGACACCGCGACGTTTTATTAATACTTGCAAGTTTTTGTAAAGAGAAAAAAGACATTTGCCTAAGTAAAATAGAATGTAAATACACGGATATTTATTGAGCACTATACTAAAGTGCGGGAGTATCCGTCTTATTGGGCCGTAGTCATTCCTAGAGATAACATCGTTTGAGATTGCAGATGTTCCATGTCTGCGGTAGCTCTCGACCCTCCATGTCGCGCAATTGTGCGCGCCTTTTCTAATGCTTCAATGACCTCATAAGGTCCTTCCTACTTGGTCCAATTTTTCCTGTATCTTCTGCGTGGCTCGCATCATTGGCGCGATATCTGAAGTCGCTCGGTGCGAATGAGGCGCTTGAACTTTAGCATCGTAGTATCTCTTCATTTTGACTTTGCTCTTGCCTCGCATATGGTCGCGTTCGCGCTTTCTTCCAACAGTCCAAGTCAATATGCCGTTCATCGTTATTGGTTGTAACATTAACCCGGTCGAATAATTGGCATTCAATTTCGGCGGGTGTGGCGGCACATCCCATAGACAAGAGAAAGGAGTGTCTCCGTGCTAATTTTGATTGAAGTGCGGTGCGCCCACAAACATGCGATAATTCTTCTACCCACCTTCCTTTGTGTTTGTCTAGCGTGCCTTAATTCCTTCACCTAGACTACGATTTGCACGCTCGACCAAACCATTGGTTTGTGGGTGTTTAAGCGACGTGAAGTGTTGTTCAATATTCGATTTCTCACACCATTCCTTGAAAGGGTTGTCATAGAATTGTTTTCCATTGTCGAGATGATTTCCCGGTAATCCGAAATGGCATCGATATTTTCCCAAACAAATCGTTTTACCTGGTTATCTGTGATTGTCGCGACCGCCTTTGCCTCAATCCATTTAGTGAAATAGTCTATAGCTACTATAAGGAATTTCAATCCCCCTGCTGCAATAGGGAAGGGGCCTGCAATGTCGATACCCCATTTATAGAATGGCCATGGCGATGTAATAGGTGTTAGCTCCTGTTGTTATCAGATAGCGATCCCCCGATCGATACTTCTTGCTCTGGGTAATCAGGATGGAGTGCAACCCTCAGGTTTGGCACTTTAGTTGCGCGCTGTTCTGGAATGTGTGTTGTCTCACATGTGATTGTGTTACATTCTCTAGGTGGTACAGTGGTATTGTAGAGAGTAACAATGCCTCCCTCCACCAAGAATTTGAGCATCCATGTCTTTGTAGATGGTATCGCGTATGGTGAAATCACAGTCGTCAATAATGCCATTGTATGGCGAAGGGGATTTGATCACCATAAAATTCATCCAAGCTGTCGTGGAGTGTTCTTTATTGCCAACATTGACTAGTAGGTGTATTTGCCCCATCGGCCATATCTTTTCTCCTGTAAAACCAGTCAACGATGTCTTGACCGGGCTTAACTGACTCCGTATCTCAGGTTGCAGTCGTTTGAAACAGTGTTCATACATTATATCTGCGGATGCTCCTCCATCAACATACATGCGGTGGATATCGTGACCCCCTGCATTGATTTCAATGGTGAGCGGTTCTACCACTGCGTTGTCCGCAACCAAGGTAGAGAAGGAGATTTCGCTACCGCGGGAAAACTTTTAGGCGATCTTACGTCTAGTCATTATTTGCCATGATTGTATCATGTAGATGGTATCAGCCTTATCTTTGGGTACTTCTTTCTTGTTCCCAGTCTTTTGCTTATCTTTCCCCTCCTTGATGTTTTTAACCAAATGGTCCAATCTTCCTTCTTTTACTAGCTTATCAATTAGCTGGCGCAATTGGACACACTCATTGGTGGTGTGGCCCTTCTGTCCATGGTAGTCGCAGTATCCGTTCCCCAGCGATCTTACGGGTGCGCATTGGTGGGGGCCTCGGGAAGTTCGCGCCTTCCGCCGCGAATATCTCCTTTGGAGTCTTGGTTAGCGGGGTATATTTGTCATTGTCTCGTCCGCTCCCACGGCGCGGTAGTTCTGTTGCGGTTGCTACTCACGGTCAATGGATTGTCTCTAAGGCATTCTTGTGACCTATAGTTTGAGTAGCCTTTCTTCTTTGTCTCATCGCCGCGGCTTCTCCTTGGATGAAGGACCTTGTGCGTTTCATTAGTTCATCAAAGGTTTGGGGACCTTGTCGTTCAACTTTTGATGAGTTACGGGTTATTGATCCGTTCATGAATCACGAGATCTTTAGTATTTGGGGCATGTCTTGACATGTATGCACTCATCTTTGTAGCACTCCACATAAGCACTTGTAAATTCCCACATGCTGTTTTACCACAGCAAGTTCGACAAAGTTTTTGCGCGCTTCTTCCTTTGAGTGAAGTTCGGTGAACGCCTTCCATGACTCTTCAAAGCCATCAATGCTTCGCGTGGAAGCTTCTTGAACCAATTCGCGCATTTCCACTAATGTGGAATTGAACATGTGGCACCACACAAGTTGTGGCCAATTTTTGATGGTAGCGGTGATTCGAAAATTTTAGATGGTCGTCTGGATCACTGTTCCATCGTAGGTTTTCACATTGGCGGGCATGCGCCTTCTCTTATCTTCGAGAAATCGCCGATCGTGGGGTGAGCGCATCCGCTTTTGGCGGCGCCAGGGAAGAGACATATCTTCCTCCCCACGGTCGCGATATTTTCCCGGGACTTCGGTGTCTGTTTATTTATCCTCGTTGTCAGGAATCACTGAAGGACGAGCCTCCCTCTTTCGGCGCTTGCGACCGTATCTCGAATCGGATCTTGAAGAGCTTTCACTTGGGAGTGCCGTCGTCCAAGTCATCATGGACCCTGCGACTACCAAGCCTAGCGTGGACATTGGTACGCCGTCCGTCCTCTTCGTGTTCTTCCAGATACTGCAGGTTAGCTGCTTCCTCGTTCTCAACTCTCCTCTCGATCCTGGTAAACACTGGGGAGCGACGGCTATCCTTCCCGCGCCTCTCCCTCTGATGACGAGATGGGGATGCCTCATACTCTGTGTCGAAATTTAGTCGGTCTTGCAGGCTCTGACTCGACCTCTTTTTCGCCTCCTCTTGCATGAGGGCAGCCAAGGTTTCGTAGTTTTGAGACACGAAGTCACTTGGCGTTAGTTCAGACGCGACTCCTTCTAGCGAGGGTGTCTGTTTCCACATCTAGACTCTGTTTGGAGAGGTGCGCTGGCGTTTTGTGAGGTCCTTTTACAGTGCACCGACCGCGGGGAGTGGTAAAGGTTGCGTAGTGGATCTTCTGCCGGTTGTTGTTGGTGGCATGGGTTGTCCCGTGCGTGGTTCCATCTTGGGAAGACCGGATCTGGGCTGACCCTTGGTTTCTAGTCGTCTTGGTTGTTCGGCGCTTGCTTAGGCTTGCTTCCTTGAGGTGACCCACTTTCCTTGCTTCTTCCTTGTGAGGTCACCATGGCGATCGTGACTTAGGTTTCCTTGCTTTGTCATTCTAGTTCTTAGTGATTGGTCCCACGGATGGCGCCACTTGTTGAGAGTAAGTAATCGGTTTTAGGGTTTAGTGGAGAGTTAGGGTTTGAAATCGTACCTTTAATGATGGCCGAGATGCCCTTTATATATAAACGAAATCCTTGTTGGTTTCGTGTTCCCCACCTTCTACCGTATCCGCGTAAGTCGGTTGGCTAATGCATATCCCATAAATAAGAGATATCCAATATCAAGGCCATAAATAACTTCGGTTTGGGCCTTCGTGAGCCCAAACCGTTCTGGGTTAGCCAGTCGTCTTGGGCTCGCTAATGTGATCATTAGTCGGGTTCGTGACCGAATCACGGACTATCGTCATCGATGTCTGCTGTTTCTTTTACTTACTAGGAATATGGCAAAGAAGCGGTTTTGGAAAGGGTGATCAAATAGCTATAGGCATAGCCAACAAAACAAAATGTGAGTATGACTTTGCCACCCTTGTTAGTATATCTCATCATAGTATTCCTATCCCCGATGCTTTGAAACGAAAAGCCAAGGTGTTCAAGCCATGTGACATCAAATATACGGATTACACTCCTTGCCATGAACAAGACCGGGCTATGCAGTTCTGGAGAGAAAACATGGTATATAGAGAAAGACATTGTCCTACGGAAGAGGATAAGTTGAAATGTCTTATTCCAGCACCCAAAGGGTATTCAACTCCATTTCCATGGCCAAAAGGCCGTGACTATGTCCACTACGCCAATGTGCCTTTCAAACATTTAGCAGTTGAGAAGCCTAACCAGAATTGGTTAGAGTTTAACATAACGTGTTTAAGTTCCCAGGTGGTGGGACCATGTTTCCTCAAGGAGTAGATGCATATATTGATGAACTTGCATCAGTGATTCCGATTGCCGATGGTTCTGTCAGAACAGCCCTGGATTTGGGGTATGTTCCATGGTCAATCAATTCATTTCTCATTTTTTGTTGCAATATCATCATATGTATGCTCTTATCAAGTCCCACTAGTGACCCAAGGCCTTTAGTCTAGTGGTATGTGAGTTGCCCACCAACCTAGAGGTTGTGAGTTTAAGTCTCGCTCGAGGCATTTGTGAGATAGGTGGTATAGCTTTGGAAAAAAATAATAAAAAAATATAAAAAAATTATAAAATTATAAAATTAAGTACCGCTAGTGGTGCGAATTAGGCAGGGTAGACTGGTGGTTAAACCAGTCAAAATGAGGTCGGCATGAAATGGATGATTTTAAGTATGGGTCGAATCGGTTTTTCTTGACCCGCAAATACTTCTTTGTTCATTTTGAAATCATTTAAGGTGTTACTTGTGGTTATAAACCCATTTATGACTTTATATGCTTTACAAATTGGTTTTTGGCGACCTCCAAACTATTCTCTCTTAGGCTGAATAGGTTTATATGACCCGTTGATATAATATACAACAGATATCGACTCATTCATTAATAAATGGATAGAAACTGGCACCACTTAAAAACCCTAGCTGGTGTAATACATAGTTACTAGTGATTTTTGCTTACCTTTAAACCCATACACCCCCTAAACTGGACCTTCGTCTCAAGTGAGACATGAACTGTCAACTCGTTCGGTAATACACTGTTGTGATATGGGGACACAATGATGTAGATTCACTGACCTGAAAAATGATGTTATTTTATCTGATTCCTTCATCCAACTTCTCTCCTTCTTTTGTTACCAGTTTGCGGCTAATACATTTTGTGGAACTATGGGTTTGACTGGACTGAATTGTCTAATCTTGACATAGGTTGCAAGTTGGGGAGCTTACCTGATGAAGAGAAATGTTTTGACCATGTCATTTGCACGGGAGATAACCATGAAGAACAAGTGCAATTAAGCTTTAGAGCATGGCGTGCCTGCTATTACCGGTGTTCTTGGATCAATAAAGCTTCCATTTCCGTCAAGGGCGTTTGATATGGCTCAGTGTTCACGCTGTTTTATTCCTTGGGGCGAGAATGGTGAGTAATTTATAATGAAAAGTTTATACTTTGCTGAGTATATGTAGTAGATTTTGTGTATAATATATCTTTTCATCCCCTTGATACAACCCAAACCAAATGTAATGTAATTTATTATTGATTGCAGATGGTATATATCTAATGGAAGTTGATCGAGTACTTAGACCAGGTGGCTACTGGATTTTGTCCGGTCCTCCAATCAACTGGAAGACATACGACCACACATGGAAACAATCTAAAGAGAATATGAAGGCAGACCAAACGATGATCGGAAAGCTTGCCGAGTCTCTTTGTTGGGAGAAGAAATATGAGAAAGGGGATATTGCTATATGGAGAAAGAAAGTGAACACGAAATCCTGCAAAATAAATTCAGCAGAGTTTTGTAAATCTGGTGATGATGAAAATGTCTGGTGAGTCAATATCCATCTCAATTCGATATGTCCATTATTTTTTTATCTATAGCATGATAAGAACTTATATCCTTGAATCCTTGATATACATAAACGGATTTAGTAAAGTGTGACATAGAAACTAACTAGAATGCAACACTAATTTCTTATTAATAAAATGACACTATTTTCATCACTTGTAAAATTACTGAAGGAGAGAAACCAGTTTGGGACCATGTTATGCAAATAAGATTTCATATAATTACAATTTGCTTTATGTTGTCCTTAAGCCCTGAGTTTTTCTGCCAATCTATGTCACAATGCTTTTTTATAAAGCTTCTATTTCTGTTGTATCAAGTGGTCAACCAGTTAAGCTAATGTTGAACCAATTTCTAAGAGTAGTACTATATTAAGGGAAAATAATTTGCAGAATCAGTTATGCATTAAAAGTTTATAATATAGCCTTCAAAAATGGTCATTTTAAAAAGTAGCCACATATTTCGCTTTAGTTGCCAACTATAAGTAAACTCCTTTTTTAAAGAACCATTAGTGAAGTAATTATTAAAGAACCTATAGTGAACTTTCCCTTTTTAGCTAACCATCAGCGAAGTTCTCTTTTTTTAGCGAACAATTTTTGAAGTGATAACTAGAGAACATGTAATAAAATTGCTTACTAGATTGCGATTTTTTAGAACCAGGGAAGGTATTGTAAGGACCTACATTTTTCTCACAAAATATTAATAAACCATATCTCCAAAAATCCTTAGTTACCAAAATTGAAGTTAGCTAAGCGCTCCCTAAAATAATGATAAGTTCGCTTATGGTTCGCTAAGAAAAGCGACAGGTGGATTCAGTAAGGATCAAACATGTCATATTTTAGGTACAAGGCAATTCGGAATGATTTGAAACACTTTTTGTCCAAAGTTATACTATTTTAGATAAAAAGTTAGTGTTTGAGTGTCCTATAGCATTTCCCAATTTCTTTGCCTCCTCAACCCATAGCATTTCCCAATTTCTCATGCTCTTTTGTCAAGGTGCTACACAAGCAGTTTCAACGATATGACTTGGTCTTACAAAGATTGTGCGAACATTGTATACATCTTTTTACCTTATTGTAAGGATTGATATTTACTTATATTGATTATAAAACAATGGGACATTTATAATGTAGAGCGCGATATCATAACAACTCATGCAATTAAGTGATTAACTGTATATCACTGATGCTTTAACTTCTACGCATATTTTCTTACAGCATGACTTCACGATATAATGTAGGTACAAGCAAATGGAAATATGTGTAACTCCTTACCCTGACATTACCACTACAAAAGAAGTAGCAGTAGTGGAGTTGAAGAAGTTTCAGCAAAGCTAAAGACAATACCTCCTCGAGTAGCCAAGGGACTAATTTCAGACGTGTCAGCTGAATCTTACCAACAAGATAACCAGAAATGGAAAAAGTATGTCAATACTTACAAAAAGATTAACCCTTTAATTGGCACGTCTAGATATAGAAACATCATGGATATGAATGCTGGCCTCGGAAGTTTTGCTGTTGCAGTTCATACAAACAAATTATGGGTGATGAACGTCATGCCTACTGTTTCTCCAAACACATTAGGAGTTGTTTATGAGAGAGGTCTTATTGGTATATATCATGACTGGTAAGTTTGATAAAACTTTCCGCATATGCTAATTTAGCTATTTTGTTTTACATAATACGTAGTTTAACGAGTCTATTAGTATATATCTCAGTCAAATATAATTCAGTTGACAATGTTTTGGATTTTTGTGGACCAAAAAAACCAATATTCGGTAAATTATGTTTGACAAGAAAATAAGGAATTTTGGATTGAAATCTTGCCTAAATCAGAAGTGATACATATATTTATTAGAACAGCCAGTTGCATTTATCTAGGAAAAGAGTACGTGTTTGTTAACTATAATCACCATATTTCGAAAGTATCAACAACAACAAGTAAGCAGAAGAACTTTTATTCAAACCTAAGCCTCAATAGTCGGCTTAGATTATATCAACAATAGTATCCAAAATGTTACAAGATTAGATTAATGTCAATGAGACAATAATCATACAAATACAAAGAAGAGACAAGATCGTTGAAATGATCAAAGAGAAGAGAAGAGTGTGTGAAAAATGACGCACACAAGTGTATCTAACCCTAGATTAAGGGACTTATTAAATAGGAGATTAAGTTACACCAAGACCCTCTAACGGCTATAAATGACTCATCGCCGACTAAATGAGAATAGCTTCAAGAAACGAGCATCTTGGAACTTTAAACCTTTTATTCTTTGTCCATGATTAACCCACAAATAACCACCTGCACCGAACATAACTTGAAAGCCATTAGCAATTGATAGAATGATATGTTTGCCACAGATTAATACCCCAAAATTTAACATTCCCCTTAATCGATGGGCAAACATATCAAACAATATCAATTTTCACACAAGAATTTATCTTTGATAAACAGGAGGTTTTTGTAAGTATGTCTGCGTTTGGTTTGAAGAGCCAATCTTTTTGCACTTATAACACCTCTTGCAATTTTTCCACGATGAAGTGGACATCAATTTCAAAGTGTTTTGATCTTTCATGGAAAGCAGGATTGACAACAAGTTGTAAAGCGATTTGTTATCACAAAAAGATTAACGGAAGATTGATATCAACTTTTAGATCCTTTAAGATTTTTGAATCCAAATGATTTCACAGCAGCAGATGACATAGATCTATACTACCTTACGTGGAAGATTTTGAAAGAGTGTTTTGTTTTTACTTTTCCATGAGATCAAACAATCATTAAAGAAAACACAATAACACGTGATGATTTTACGGTTTTCTTGCATTTGGCCCAATCTGCATCACTATATCCTTCAAGATGATTTTCGAGTTCTTGAAATTGTACCTTAGACCTTTTCACGGAGCTCCTTTTAGATATCTCGAACATTGAGGCACATTCTAGATGAGATTTTAATGGAGAATGCATATATTGTGCCGAGACAATGAACCGAGTATGAGATGTCGGTCTTGTATGGGTGAGATAGATAAGTTTCCCAAGTAACCCGATAACCGATGATGTTGACAAGTAGGGATCATCGGCGGTGGGAATGTATGGAAGGACGAGTTGGGTTCCATAGGAGTAGACACAGGTTTGCACCCAAGAAGACCAAATTCTTTGAGGAGTTCAAGATAGTATTTTCTTTGGGAGAGACAAATGTCATTTCCAGTTTTTAAAACCTCAATACCAAGAAAGTATTTTAAGTTTCCCAAGTCTTTGATATGAAATTTTGATTTTAGAAACTCTTTGAATAGGTTTATCTCATCAATACAGTTTCGAGTGAGGACTATATCATCCACATAAACAAGCAGAGCAATAAACTTGTTATTCTCTGTTTTGGTGAATAAAGAATGATCATTGATGATTGAACAAAATTATTTTCTTTTAAAACAACGACAAGTTTTTCATTCCATTTTACGGGAGCTTGTTTTAGGCCATATAGGGACTTAACAAGTTTGCAAACTTTATTTTATTGTTCTCATTCTGAGAACCCCTTAGGGATGGTCATATAGATATCTTCATCAAGATCTCCATACAAGAAAGCATTGTTAACATCAAGTTGGAAAAGAGGCCATTTGTTTTCACACTAAA
The DNA here is from genome assembly GCA_022545495.1 of Chrysanthemum lavandulifolium. NCBI lineage: Eukaryota > Viridiplantae > Streptophyta > Magnoliopsida > Asterales > Asteraceae > Chrysanthemum > Chrysanthemum lavandulifolium. The sequence continues at coordinate 212,651,474 of CM040239.1, forward strand.
GCAATAAGACATCTAACGATGAGACATTTTCTAGCAGGAGAAAAGGTTTCATCATAGTCTATTCCTTCCCTTTGATTATAACCTTTAACAACTAATCTAGCCTTGTATCTATCAACTTCACCATTGGCTTTATATTTGATTTTAAAGATCCATTTGTAACCAATGGGAGTTCTATTAGGTGGGAGATCGGTTATATCCCAAGCATGATTTTCATTTAAGGCCTCAATTTGAGTTCATAGCATCAACCCAATTACTATCAAGGATAGCTTCTTCATAGCGGTAGGTTCAATACTTTTATTAAGACTAGAAGCAAAGCGATAATTATCTTTGTTTAAATTAGAATAATTAACAACCTTTTCAACACCATATTTGACTTTCCTTCTACAATAAAGTCATTAAGATTCTTGGGCAACTTAGAAACTCGGTTGACCTTCTAGCGATGGTGGTGGCAAGCCTCTTTCTTGTTCGAGTTCGATGTGAATCGATGATGTATCGCCAGAATCGGAAGATGCATCGGCAGGATGTGATTCATGTGATATGGTGCCCTCGGGGTGTGTATTGTCATCTATAGACGTTGCAACAGGGTTCATCATCCCTAGAAGGATGACTCAACACCGTGTCATCATCATAGGATGTCACTCTCCTTCATCATTGGGACTTGTTTGTGAGTCAAAGAAATTTTATGATTTAAATCTTTAGGCACATACGTTTCAACAAAAGGTTTTGACAAAGTATTTTTCATTTTGAAGGAAAACAGTTTCATAAAATTTGACATCTCTCGAATAAAAGATATTTTTGTTTCTAAGCTCAAAAGTTTATAACCTTTTTCTCATTTGAATAACCAATAAAGACACTTTTCTCGGACCTACTACCAAATTTATCGAGATGTTGAGAATGGTGGCATAGCATAAGCGACCAAAGACTCTAAGGAGAGAGTGAAGGGTCATGCCCATACACAAGGGAGAAGGGGACTTGCAGACAGGCGAAGAGGTAACTGTTTATGACATAGGCGTGATTAGAACACATTCGGGCCATAGATATAAAGGTAATTCCCCACAAAACATAAGGGATCTAGCTACATTAAGGAGATGCCTATGTTTCCTTTCTGCAATACCATTTTGTTGTGGTGTATAAACACAAGAGGTTTGATGTAGAATTCCTTTTCATGGAAGAAGTGTTGAAGTTTATTATTAACAAATTACGTCCCATTATCACTTCGAAAGTCTTAACATTGTGTTCAAATTGATTTGATAGCATATGAGTAAAATTAACAATGGAAACATAAACATCATCCTTTCCTTAAGCATATAAATCCACACCGCCTAGAATAGTCATCAACAATAGTTAAAAATATTTGTAACCATCTCTACTAGTGACTTTATATGGTCCCCATACATCTAGATGAACAAGTTGACCAATTTTAGTTGATTTATGTTCACTTAGAGGAATGGTTCCTGGTTTGTTTAGCTTTGTTGCAAGTATCACAAAGATGGTCGATTCGGATGAGCTATCAAGTTTAAGGGTGGATTTAAGGATATGAAGGACTTGGTCGGAGGATGACCAAGTCTTTGATGCCATAGATTTCTAGAAACATGACAAGCAATGGCGGTTATTAGAAGTAATCTTACATGTAGAATCAATATCAAACATATATAACCCATTGCATTGTTTACCAATCCCACAATCCTTTTTGATGTAAATCAGTATATAGCAATTAGATTCATTAAACCCAACAAACATCTTATTGTCTCTAGCAATCTTATGAATGACAATGAGACTAACATTGTACTCGGGAACAACCAAAACATCAAAAGAGTTAGGTCTTTATTGACTTTTAAGTCACCAATTTTAGTGATTAGGGCACGAGTACCATTGGGATGTCCAACAGTTAGACCAAGATTTGAAATGTCAACAACATTAATTAAAATTTTGGCGGATACAATCATGTCTTGATTTGCACCGAGTCAACAATCCAACCAAGACCGATGTTTCGGATAGAGTTTTTGTGTTGTTGTTGAAAAATTTGTTGAAGTTTATGTTAAACTTAACACTGCCATTAAAGAAGGTTCCTGAAAAATTTTTACCTGCCATGTTGGCATTAGCAGAAGACACATTGTTGTCATTAAGAAGACTCATAAGTCTGGAGAGCTGTTCATTAGACAAAGAGACAGGAGAGTTGCTAGAGTTGCTAGCACTATTATCAGTGGTACGATTAGTATCGTGAAACATTATTCTTCTTGAAGGGTTTAAATTAAAATTCCTTTTGACATATCCAAGCGGATAACCAACGAGATCATAACATCTATCAACAATATGACCGGGTTTTTGCGGTTAGTACATTTGAGATTCATGTTTGGTCCTCTGTTGTTTGAGTATTACCGACATTAAAACCGAAACTTTTAAAATTGTTGTTAAATCCTTTTTGTTATCAAAAATTTTCCACCATCGAAGTTTTTGCAAAAAAAGTCGTAGCATTGGGTTTAGCGAGCTATTCCCGGATGAAACATTTCGTGAGATTCTTCTCCGAGACAACGAGAGAAAGCAGTTTTGACATTAGGCAAAGGATCTCGGTTAAAATATTGCTTCGATGGGAACATAGGAGTCATCAAGACCCATAAGAAATTGCATTAACTTGATTAGTGATTGTGTTTTCAAAATGTTTTGCGACCTCACAAGTGCAAGGAGGCAAGCTAATCATACAATCAAATTGTTTCCACAAAGAGTTAAGGTTGTTATAATAATCGCAAGAGAGGACCCACTTTGACTAAGAGTTTATATTTTATGCAAATTAAAGATAGTGAACCATCAACCTTATCATAGGTATCTTTAAGATCATTCCACATTTCATAAGCGGTTTAGCATATATAGCACCAAAGAAATAGTTCGGTGAGAGAGTTAAGAATCCAAGTAACCACAACGAGTTCTGGTATCCCATTGATTAGCAAGACTAGGGTTGAATCATCTCTTATGCAAGTACCATCAATAAACCCTAACTTATTATGGTTCCTTAAGGCAAAGGTCATGGCCATATTCCATATTTTGTAATTTTCGGTTCCATGAGTTTGATAGTAATAATGGGAGTACCATTTGTGTTATTGGGGTGTAAATACAAAGCATCACCAAAGGATAAGCTTTTCTCGGTGGAAGAACCACCACCACCAATATTATCATCACCAATAGCCATAATACAAACAATAAGACAGACGAGATATGATAAGATAGACAAAGGCACGACGAAATAAAAACAAGAGCGAGATAGCGGATAAAGAAATAAATAAGACTTTGTAATTAAGAAACAACAAGCACCAAGCACATGAACTGGGTAAACCAGGCGGTATTCATACCACTCGGAGGTGGCGGATCAAGATGTTAGTTTACCCGTTTGCACCCACAAAGACTTAAGTCTTGTTTGTTTGAAGAAGAGATTAGACTTAGACTTACGAGCAATATGCGTGGAAAGAACAAATCACAATAAGAAATAACCGGTGATTATGCCAATAGCAATAACCACAAACCACCAAGTTGTTCTTTGAAGAGATGTCCCCAAGTTTCCACAAGGAAACCCTTGGATGTAGAATCAATAATGATTATGAGCACGAAGCTCGATACCATGTACGAAAGTATCAACAACAACAAGTAAACGGAAGAACTTTTATTCAAACCTAAGCCTCAATAGTCGGCTTAGATTATATCAACAATAGTATCCAAAATGTTACAAGATTAGATTAATGTCAATGAGACAATAATCATACAAATACAAAGAAGAGACAAGATCGGTGAAATGATCAAAGAGAAGAGAAGAGTGTGTGAAATGACGCACACACAGTGTATTCTCTAACCCTAGATTAAGGGACTTATTAAATAGGAGATTAAGTTACACCAAGACCCTCTAACGGCTATAAATGACTCATCGTGAGAAATGAGAATAGCTTCAGTGACGAGCATCTTGGAACTTTAAACCTTTTATTCTTTGTCCATGATTAACCCCTGTAATAACCCCTGACTTGAACATAACTTGAAAGCCATTAGCAATTGATAGAATGATATGTTTGCCACAAATTAATACCCCAAAATTTAACAATCCAAAGAGAAGGTGTAAAGTGTGTGACTGTGAGATAACTCAAGATAAATTCTTGCGAGGAATTTTCAAATGCTTATTTTTATTTTGGTGCTTGAAACAAATCTTCACCATTCATCTAGTTTAATTTAATGGTGGGGTTAAATCTAAGATTTAATATAGAAACCTAAGTCCAAGTTTTTTTCTCCTTTTTCTTTGTCTTTTTATCTTTCTTATTTATTAACATTTTTTTTTGAATTCACGTTTTCATTTTAATTTTAATTTTTTTTTAATTCACGTGTATTTATTCAAGTTTTTTTTTCCGTTTTCATCTGTATTCATACGTTTTCGTTCGTTTTTATACGTTTTCGTCCGTGTTCATATGTTTTCGTCCGTTTTTTTACGTTTTCATCTGATTTCAGAGGTGTTCGTCTGTTTTAATCCGTTTTCCTACTTTTACATCCGTTTTCTGACGTTTTCGTCCGTTTTCTGACGTTTTCGTCCGTTTTCTGACGTTTTTGTCCGTTTTCTGACGTTTTCATACGTTTTTGTACGTTTATATACGGTTTCGTCTATTTTTAGACGTTTTTGTCCTTTTTCATACGTTTTCGTCCATTTTTAGACATTTAAATACATTTTGAGACGCTTCGCCTGCTTTTATAAGTTTTCGCTCGTTTCATCGTTTCGTCATTTTCTTATGTTTTCGCCCGTTTCGTCCGCTTTCATCGTTTTAATACATTTTCTTTCACGTTTTCATTTGTTTTCATACGTTTCGTCCATTTTCTTACGTTTAGCTTCGTTTTCATCCGTTTTCTTCGTTTCGTCCATTTTTCGCACGTGTTTTTACGCTTTCATACGTTTCGTCTATTTTCTTCGCTTTCGGCCATTTCATACGCTTTTGTCTATTTTTAGGTTTTCATGTATTTTAAATGCATTTTAGACGTTTTCATCCGTATTTTTACGTTTTCATGTATTCTCGCCCTGCTTTTTATACGATTTAAATACTGCTTCGACGTTTTCATAAGTTTTCATCCGCTTTTTTACGTTTTCGTCCATTTTAGACGTTTTCTGCATTTTCAAATGTTTTCATCTATTTTCAAACGTTTACATCCGCTTTTATATCGTTTTCGTTCGTTTCATACGTTTTCATCCGTTATAATACGCTTTTGTCCGTTTTCGACGTTTTGTCCATTTCATATGTTTTATCGTTTTCATTCGATTTTATCGTTTTGTCCGTTTCAGACGTTTTCATTTTGATATTTGTGCCTCTTATTTATCTCTTGTGATATAATCTTGTAAGGAAGATGAAAAGTATTACATTCTTCATCATGTATGTGTTATCAGTTGTGATACTCAACTAAATATGTGATGGTTGTGTTTTTGAAAATATTTAGGAATATTTTTGTGTTTTATGATATTATGAAATATTAGAAAAGTTGTTCAACTGAAAACAAAAGATGTTATGATACTTTTGTTAGACTTGTGGTGAATTTTTCTATTTAATGGATACATTGTGCATTTTTCGATAGGTTTTATAGCGGGATTTGAAAATATCTATGGTTGAATCGACAAACTAAATAGCGATGGTTGAAGATAGCACACATCTTTATAAAAAAGCGGGAAGCTCAAACACATGTGATATCCCGTGATATCACCTCACTTATGATATCACACGTAATATCATGCGATAACACGGTGATATCACAGTGATATCATGTGTGATATTACGGTGATAGCATGTGTGATATCATAGTTTATATCACTTGTGATATCACCGGTGATATCACCTGTGATATCATGTGATATCACCTGTGATATCATGTGATATCACCTGTGATATCATGTGTGATATCACATGTGTTTGAGCTTACTCAATTGTTTTATAAAGATGTGTGCTTTCTTCAACCATAGCTTCTTTAGTTTTCTGATTTAACCATAGATATTTTTAAATACCGCTATAAAACCTATCGAAACATGCACAATGTATCCATTAAATAGAAAAATCCACCACAAGTCCGACAAAGTTTCATAACATCTCTTGTTTTCGATTAAACACCATGGGATATGAAAGTCTTTGAGCAGTTAAAGTGTCAAGATTAATCAAAGTATCGCTAAATGATAAAGTCAAAGTCTCGCATACGAAGTCAAAGTATCGCATACGAAGTCAAAGTCTTGCAAGAACAAAGAACTGTTTTATTCGTTTATATAAAGTCTTGTAATTCTAGAATATTCTATATTAGATTACTTGACGTACAAGGATACAATTTGTAAACCGACTAGGGTATCCTTGAGCCTATAAAAGGACCCCTAGATTGGCATAAGATGTATGTGATTTTATTAGAGTTTTAGAGAGAAGTTCGATATTACTAGAGTTGTTAAAGATCTGCATAATAAGCAGAGTTAAAGTTATTAATAAAATCGTTTATAGTTAAAGTTATTCTTCTTAACTTTGTTAAGTAAATTCCGCATACTTAATAGAGTTTGCTCAGTGTTTCTCTGTTAATAACTTAGGATTTATCCGAGGTTATTAAACCTTAACAAGCTATTTAAATTAGTTTGGTTAGAGTACATCGATCAAACAAGTAGTATCAGAGCTTGTGTGGAAACTCTGACTAAGAATAAACCCTAAAACCTAAAGATGTCGACTAATTCTATTCCACCACCTTCCATCACCTCAATGAGGATTCCCGTCATCAAGAAGGCGAATCGATCTATGGTGTATGAAGATGAGGCGATACATTGCCATTCTGCACCATGCTCTATGGAATGTAATTGTCAATGGTAATGAAGTAGTTCCAAGCTGTAGACATTCCCGGACAACCTAAAGCACCTAAAGGCGGTCCTACTGCGGCAACCTTAAGGAATCAAGAAGGCACTCAATATTCTCTTGTCTCGCCATTCCAGATGGTCATCTTCTCAAATTTCATGATGCTAAAGATGCTAAGCAGCTCGGGTGCTCTCAAGACCGATTTGGAGGAATGAAGCTTCAAGAAGATGCATGTAAATCAAGCAATACAGTTTGAAACTTTCACCGTAGGTGAAAGAGAGTCTTGATGCAACATATGATAGGTTTCAAAATCTTCTCAATATGTTGGAGCTATACCGAGCGAAGTTTCGAGTTGAAGATGCAAATCGAAGTTTCTAAGGAGTTTGCCATCTACATGGCATGTGATTGCTACAATGATCGAGGACAACCTGGTTTGGATGTCATGGACTTTGATGATCTCTATAATCATCTCAAGGTATATGAGCATGAGATGAATGGTCAACCAAGTTCTAAGTCTCACAAGATTGCTTTTCTATCATCTCGAAAGAGGCGATACTTCCACTAAAAGTATCGCTTCTCCAACTCAAAATCTTGTGACTCAAAGTATTGTCTCGTATGTTGCTCCCACCTATGCTCAAAGAAACCCTACCACCTACTTCTATGCATTCGGATGAAGTTGTGTGCTCCTTCTTTGCTCGACAAGCTAGTTTACTTGTAGTTTATGAAGAAGATCTCTCCCATTGATGAGGATGCTTTAGAAGAGATTGATATCGGTGGCAAGTTGCTTTGATCATTGCAAGGATCAAGAAGTACATGAAGAAAGCAGGAAAGAGCATTGACTTCAAACCAAAGCAGGGAATCACTTTTGACAAATCCCAAATTGAATGCTTCAATTGTCAAAAGATGGACACTTTGCAAGTGGAGTGCAGGTTTGCTAAGTATCAAACAAACAGGATGACCGAAACCAAAGTGGAGCTAAAAGAAATCCCCATTCTTGAAACAAAGGCTTTGGTTGCTCAAGAGAATTTGTCGAAGTTGATTGGAGTGAAGAGTTTGATGATGAACCAATGACTTATTGTATGGTAGCAAAGGAAGAAGCGATTGAAGATTTGGTAGAGGAATTGGACCGGAGCACTTTGTTTTTGATAAGGAAGTTGATCATGCTTTGCTTTGGAATCGGAGATGGGTATGGAGGATTTGACCGAGCTTGGGTGTGAAGATGATCCCGTTTCTACTTGCAATGGTAGCTACTTCACCAAGTTCAACCCCTATCTCCGAGGTATGCTCAAATTGTCATGATTTCTATCAAAACCGCTAAATAATTATGTGTTTGAAAGAGATAATCGTATTAAGGCAAGGTTCGAGGTAGCAGTTATCAAATAACCTTAGAGTCAATGGAAGCTAAAATATTAACACATGAAAATAATGAAATGGCTTGGTGAAAAATATGAACAACAGATTACCGTTAAAACTTAGTGAATGGAAACTAAACTGTAAAATTGTTTGAAATTGAGAAACTCACTAAGGAGAGAGATGATTTGTTAGCAAAGTTTGATGCTGGAAAAATGCTGTCTCATCACATGTTACTTATGTTCAAAACAGAGGAGAGCATACATTAGAACTGGATTAGGTTTTGGTATGGACTTTGATAACATAGAAGAAAACACATCTAGTGATAAGGATGAAGGTGATTTTGAGGATGTAACCACTAGTGATGATGAACTCATTAATTATGTAGACACATCTAGTAATGAGGGTTCAATTAGTGAATCACCTCCGAGTATAAGAAAGACAAAGGTTATCATCTTGCTCCACATCCAGGTTGGTAGTCATCAACCCATAAGACCCGATGTTTCACGTTTTGGTGTAGACAGGTCTAGAGTTTAGGAAGAAGCTTATTGGTCAATCTAGGTCCAAACCCCAAAAGAAACTGTTGAAACAAATTTTCAAAGTCACAAGACCTTCTCATCGCTCCGCAAGCGATATCTTCAGAAAACCTTTTCAAAGCAAGATCTGCTAAACCTTTTTGGGATAATTTTGGTCAAAACAGATTTAATCATTCACCCACAAGGCACAATCGCTTTGGTCATAGACATAGGAGAAGTCATGTTGGGAGTATGGGTGAAAACTATGTTTTGTGTGTTTTAGTCCTAATCATTTAATCAAGGATTGTGACCATCACTCGAATATCTTAGGAAATTTCAAAGAATAGGTCTCGCTAACCTTAAAACTAGAGAGAACAAACCGGTTTGGAATAATACTAATAGGGTCAATCACAGACAATTTCTCATCGACCATAGGTACCCGATATGTGCTTATTCACATATCTTTCATTATCAAAACAGACCCAAAACAACCAAGGAAAAGCCGTTTATTGCTAATATTTGTGGTTTTCTTGAGTTTGTGCTTGTGCTGTGCGGATATGCAAAACACACAAAAGGATCCAAATCGGATGTAAATCCGAGCACGAGAGATCAAGAGAGTTTTAGGCGAAATGGAAGGTCAAGATTGTGTATTTTGGAAGATTTTATTCTCGAAGATGATTTTTGAAGTTTCGAAAAGTTTGAAGAAAAGTCAAGAATAGTCCCTCAAGTTTGAGCTTTTGATGAATTGGTCCTCGAAGTTTCGAGAAATTACAAAAGTCACCCTTGGATTATTTGAGCTTTACAAGATTGGTCCTTGATGAGATTTTCGAAAGTACACATTTGGTCCTTGGAAAATTCAAGTTGTACAAGTTTGGTCCTTAAATATCACTTGGATCACAATATAATCCTTAATTCAAAATCCTATAATACCTTCGGCCCAAAAGTAAAAGATCCGAGCCCAACTATCCAACCACTACTACCCGGTTTTCTATCCTACCCGAAAACCCAAACCAACCCGCTAAATAAACCCGGTCAACCCCCTTTTAAACCGGTCAAACACCCGAAATACAATTAAAAAATAAAACCCGCCAAACATTTACCCCCTTTCCCCTTTTACCCAGATAGTTAGAACCCTAATTCACCCACCCCGTGTAATTGATCAAATTGACCGCAATTAAGGGTACAATGGTACTTTCCCGACACCCATCGACAAAGGAATGACACTTCATCAATCCGTGTGCTATAGGCCACGTGGCGTTCTCTCCATTGGTCAAGCTTGTCATCGATTCAATCCAAGGTTGTGATGAGAAGGATGCGGTGGGATTATGATCCAAGGGTGTAAATGAGCTCAAAGAAGCACAAATGGAAGAATTTCGAGAAGCTTCCAAGACCCTTAGCTCAATTATAAATAGACCTCTTTCATCATTCACAATTGTATCTTATTTTTCGTATTTTTCTTCTCTCTAGATTTAGTTGTAGTGGTTAATTTCAAAATGTTTTAAATACTTTGTAATTCGTATTTTGTACTCAATTTTCCTTATTAATATAAATTTGCATTTCATTTTCAATTGTTTGTTTAAGTTTCTATGATCTAAATCGCTTATTATCTTAATTTAGTGCTTATTTCACTTTTCATAAATGTTTTAGCTTATTTCTCAAAATCTCAAAATACAAAAAATCACATAAATCATTTGAAAATCAAAATCACTTTAGATCTGTGTTTTGGATTAATCCACCATTGATCTATTGTTTCATATAGTTCATTTAAGCTTTTAGTAGCTTATTGTGAGCTTATACTTGTTTTCTCAAAATCACAAAAAATCTCAAAACTAGTTCGGATGCTACGATGGTGTTGGTTATCTGTTGGTTTGGATCCGGATTGGGATGGTTATGATGCTTGGATTGGGTTGAGATCTGAGAAATGGATTGGATTAGGAATAGTGGTTGAATAGGTTAGTGGTTCTATTTTCTTCAAAGTGCAAGCCATAGTGGCTAAGGATGTTTTGTAAGTTTCATAATCTGTTTTGATCATTATATCGTGATTGAATCATTTATTAGTGTTAATTATTCTTGTTTGATGCTTGTTTGATGTTTGTTTAGTCATATCTAGTCTAGATCTCGTTGTTAGTTCATTATATCGAGTAGCATAAGTAGTGTTTGGATAAGCTTAATATCGTGTTAGAGGTTAGTAGAAGTGTTTAGTAGTTGTTTCTTGCTTAAGTAGTTATTTGATAGTCATTTGAGGTCATTGTTTTAGCAGTTTACTCAAAAGTCAAAATCAAGTTTAAATCGATCTAGTTGTTGATCTGTTGAAATCGATGGGTATCATAAAACGCAAATTGGTTTGAAACTTGTAGATCTAGCTTTTGGTTATCATCATTAGTGTTAAATCATCATATTCAGGTTCAAAATTTTGGATCAAACTCAGTTTGGTCAAAGTTTCATATGTGTTCTTAAAAAGTCAAAATCATCAAATGCGTTTTTCACAAAACTTTGTGAATCATTTTCTGATTCATAATTGAGTTTTAGAGTTTGAAACTTTGGATATTAAAAGTTCAATTGGTCTTGTTTTGATAATCACTTTTGTGAAATCTGGTTTGGTCATTTTAAGCTTCAAATAAGCTAATACTTTAGCTTAATTCGCCTGTTCACACTCGATTATATCTTGAGTGTGAATCGTGCATTCTTGAATTGTTGCATCGCCTTCAAATCAAAGAGTTAGGCTTGAAATTTGGCACAATCATAGTTGGCGGTGGTTTATAAGATTGCATATTGTTTTTGATTAGCTTATTGGTTAAGCTTGTGCATAAGCTCAAACAGTGGGGGTAAACCATTGTTTGGATCATTTAAGCGCTTGGCTTATTTCATTGATCGAGCTTTAGGCTTGTTAGGAGTAGTTATAATTAGTTGCAATTAGCTTATTCTAGTATAAGATAGCTTTGTGTCCTTTGTTTGGTTGCATTAGTAGCTTATTTGCTTAATTTTCTAGCTTATTCTAATTAGCGGTTTACACTATAGCTTCATATTTCTACACATAACCTGCTTGTTTTCATTTTCATAGATTCATAATATCATTTTAGAATTTTCCTGAAAGTTTCATAATTTTTGGTCTTCATTTGCTATTTTCTCAATTTAAATAGATTTTAATCAATTTTAATTAGCTTTTATTGAAAAAAAGTTAATTGAGAAAAAATTCCAAAAATAATTTTTTCAATTTTAATAGTTTAAGATTTTAATATAAAAAGCATAAAAAGATTTTTCCTTATTTTTCTCCTTTGATTTTTCATAATTTTAGAATTTTAAAGATAGTTTAAATTAGTTTTAATTTTTATAAAATCAAGAAAATCCAAAAAATAGTTTTAATTCTAAAATAGTTTTCTTATTACATTTTTAGAGTAAAAGTAAATTTAGGCATTTTAGGAGTATCGTTTAGGCGTAGTTGCATTTTATTCGCGTTTAGTTAATTACGTTTTATTTTAGATCGCGTTTAGGATTTCCGTAGAATAGATTTCCTTAATTACTTTCCCATTCCGTAGTTAATAATCAAAATCTATAATCCAAATCATCAAGCATTAAATCCAAACCAAGAACGGCGTTGGCAATTCACGCCTCGTTGGGAAAACGATTCGGGTTGACTAATCCGTACTCACGATCACACACGGATTTGATTTATTATTCTTTTCCTAAGAGAATTTGAATCTATCTTCGTGATTATTTTGATATTGATATTAAGGATTTATCCCACATAACCCTTAAGCCTTCAATTTCAAGTAATCAAATTTTGGCGCCGCTGCCGGGGAGGTTGTGTCACGACAATATCGTTTGAAGTTTGTCGATTAGTGACTTGAGATCCTTCATTCGTGAAGTTACTATTTTTCTATAAAATAAAAAAGTAAAAAATATTTTCCTTTTTCTTTTATATATATATCAGATTAAAAATACAAAAAGATTTTCTCTTTGTTTTTGATAATAAATAGAAGATACCAATTATATAACATTCTCAACGGAGGTGTTATCATTATAAGTTCGAACAAAAGATCAAAAACTTGCCTTTGTGTCGCTTGTGGATTTATTTACTTCTATCGGATAAACAAAGCGTGTGGTGGGTATAAGGGCGGTCGACATTAAATTGCGGTTGTAAAGCGGGTTTTAATAAGCTTGACCTACAAAGCTTCTCCGCTCGCTTGTGCGTTTGTCTTGTAGAGGTGATTTATTCACTCGGGATTATTGGTTTAAGTTCACCGTGTTTTCGAATATCGGTTTCTTTTAATTGACTTGGTTTTAAGTGCATGCGCTCGCTCTCAATCAAGGCGTAGGCGTAATCGGAGAATAGGCGTGCCGAGTTACGTACTATCGTTGAAGAACCCGTCATGGCGGACACTCGAGCGATGAGCGAGTTACTTCAAGCTCCGTGAGCGGCTACGGTGATGCTATCGTACTTCCACCAATTAACACCGAAAATTTTGAACTAAAAACGAATCTAATACAATTGGTGTCTAATAAACCTTTTTGTGGTTTAGATCATGAGGAGCCCCACGCACATCTCCGTTGGTTTAATCAAGTTGCTTCCACGATTAACTTTCGGGGCGTCTCTCATGAGTCGATTAAGTTGAGATTGTTTCCATTTTCCCTTGAGGGGGCAGCCCGGACTTGGCTCGAAAAAGAACCCCCTCAGTCGATTACAACATGGGAAGATCTTTCTAAGAAGTTTGTGAACCAATTCTTTCCTCCGTCAAAAATAACAATGTTACGAAATCAAATCATAAATTTTCAACAAAAATTTGACGAGAGTTTTGGGGAAGCATGGGATAGATTCAAGGAACTTTTACGAAAATGCCCAAATCACGGTTTTACCGATCTTCATCGATTGATCGTTCTATAATGCTCTTACTCCATCCGATCAAGATTAAACAACGCGGCGCGGTGGTAATATCTTGAGTCGTATGCCCACCGACATTAGAATGATTATCGAAAATAAGTCAAAAGTTTCTTCGTCTAGGAACCGTCCGGTTGTTTCTAAGATTGCTACTAATGATAACTACGGTCGGAAGAGTGAGTTGAGTGGGTGACCGATGCTATTAATTCTATGATGAGAGAGTTTAAGATTCATAAATCCGAACCGTCAAAGCCGTTCTTGAAACATGTGTTATTTGCGGTGGTCCTCATCCGTATTATAATTGTCAAGCCACCGATGGCGATCTCGAAATGCTTCCGTAGCATCTGCTAATCCGGTTCAAAATCGAACCAAGGATACCGTGCCAACCAAATGGGACTACCCGGTTTTGCACCCGTTCCTCAACAAAACCAAAACCGTTATCAAAACCAATCTTACAATCAAAACCGAGAGCCAATCTCAATCATGGTAATCAAAACTACCAAGCTCCTCCACCTCAAGTTTATCAACCACCTCCTCAACAACAATATCAATCACCTCATCAAGTCGTTCCAACAATGAGTTTCTGTCTTACATGAAGAGTTCCGATAGCACCATTAAAAATTTGCAAACTCAAATTAACGGACATGAGGACGGTTTCAAAAGAGACATGGAAGTTACGAATAACAAGAATATGAGAGAAATTAAGGATATGATGGCTAGTTTCTTTCAAGCTAATCAACCTTCTACGTCTTATTCTCAACCCTCGAGTTCTCTTCCGAGTAATACTATTCCTAACCCGAGAGGTGACATGAAAGCTATCACTACCGAAGTGGTGTTGCTTACGATGGACCCGCGGTTCCTACCACTATTTCTTCTTCTCCGTCGGTGTGGTAGACCGTGAGGCCGGGGTGACAAAGGACCCGGTGCTTCCTACTTGATAAGGGAGTCTTGAGAATGTCCAACCCACGGTTGTCCCGACTTCGAGCCCAAGGATGCTCGGTTGAAAAGCCTAAGTCAAAACAACACTTCCTACCCGTCAAGGATGAATGATCAAAAGCAACGTGAACAAGCAAATCTTCAAATGGAAAAATTCTTTCGGATATTTCAAGATCTTCACTTGAAATTAGCTTCGCGGATGCTCTTCTTCTCATGCCTAAGTTTGTTTCGACGCTAAAAGGAATGTTAAGTAACAAAGAAAATTGTTGATTTGGCAAAACGTCTTTGAATGAGAATTGTTCGGTGGTTATTCTCAAGAAACTTCCGAAAGTTAGGTGACCCCGGCAAGTTCCTCATTCCGTGTGATTTTCAAGGAATAATTCAATGCTCCGCCTTGGCCGATCTTGGCGCGAGTATCAATTTGATGCCGAAATCAATTTACGATAAGCTTTCATTGCCTCCACTTACCCCGACATGTATGACCCTCGAGCTAGCCGACCGAACTACGACTACACCAAAGGGTATAGCCGAGGATGTCTTTGTCAAAGTGGGGGAGTTCGATTTTCCCGCTGATTTTGTTGTAGTCGATTTTGATGCCGATCCTCGAGTACCCTTAATTCTCGGAAGGAGTTTCTTAAGGACGGGACATGCGTTGATTGATGTTTATGGAGGAGAAATCACTTTAAGAGTTGGAAAAGAAGCCGTCACGTTTAACGTTAACAATACTTCTAAATCTTTTACCAAACAATATGATGTGGCCAAAATTAGTAACACCGAGGTGACAAAGGACCCGGGAATTCCTACTGATAACGGAAGTACCACACACGTCCAACCTCCGGTAGTTCAAAAAGTTGGGCATAAGACATCGAGATTTGATCTTTCACGTTTCACGGTTAAAAGTTTGTCTACGGTACGTGCTGAGCAAAATAAGAAACTAGAAAAGGAGACTACTACGGTTGTGGTGGAAAATGCTAGCTCTAAGAGCACACCACTTGTCCCACCTCCGCTTTCTGTGTATCGGATTGATCTTGTTCCTAAAAACACCGAGTTTTCTTTGGTGGCAATCCCACTCCTTCTTCTAATATTCCTTCCCATACTCAATATGAGGAAGATGATTCTATCATGAAAGAAATTGAGGCTTATTTGAAAAGTGATTCGGTTTCACGGAAATTGATAATGCCGACATCGATATCGAAGGAGATATTCGTTTGATTGAACAAATGCTTTACGGAGATTCGAAAAAGTTATTCAAGAAGTCAAGCCGTCTTTTAATCCTTGGGCCCGAGCTCAAGGATTCTTCCATTGATTTACTTCTCGAGGAGTTCGCCGATGAACTCGCTCATATGGATCCTCTTCCACCGGAAGTGAGGATGACATCTTTGATTTTAGAGCCGACTTACGCGAAATTGAATATTTGTTATATCAAGATCCGTCGATTTACTTTGAGAAGTTCACCGATGAACTTGCTCCCACCGACTCGATTCTTTCCGAGAATGAAGAGAACGAATATGATGATCCGTTTTATCCAAGAAAGATAAGGAAGTTAAGATTTCGTGATGAGCTTGTTGATTCGAGATTCCACACTATTTTTATCCGAGAGTGATTCCTCTTCTCGTGAGGATTTTCACGTGGATGATACGTTGATTTCGTTCCTTTCGAGGACAAGATTTTTAATCTGGGATACTCTTTGAAGAGTACATTCTTATCACCAAAGTTATTCGGAAAAAGGATCCTATCTTGGATGCCTTCATTGTTGAACCTTTGCAATACACCTCTTTGTACCATGTACTCCCTTCTCCTTTGGAGTATTCTCATCTTGATCCGTCATCTTTTCGTCCGCCCGCAAAACCCACCGGATGATGGATCAATCTTTCTTGAAAAACCTTTTGTGAGTTCGGGAGGATTTAACCTTTATGTGCTTGAGCCCGACACTTTCTTTCCCTCCCTACCCACCCAGTCTCATTCTTTCGGGAATGAGGACACCGTTTTGACCACAGTATCTCTACCACTTTCTTCCCAAGGACAAATGAATTCGGGGACGAGTCGGGCTAGCGACTCGGTGATCAAAAACGATGGCGCTTAGTGGGAGGCACCCCATGCTTATCCATCTATCTTCTTTCTATTTTCTAATAAGTGACGTGAAGGTGCCTCTTGATTTCTCGTGTTTGGTTGTTTGTGATGTTGTGTGTAGGATGTTCCCGATATGAAGACTCTCGTGCTCGAAGTTTGTCATTTCTCCACTCGAGTCTCATGATCGATCTTGATGGAAATCCGATATCCTAATCTTATCGACTAACGTTTATCTTCTAGCATACTTAATAAGCGGCTTTTAGATTTTCGTGATACCCTTGCTTTAAACATTGAGGACAATGTTTCGTTCTAGTCTGGGGTAGGGTAATCTTGATTTGATTTGACCGCACTTGCTTATTTTTGTTGTGTTTCTCTCGTAACCCGTTTTCCTTAGAAAATGAAAAATTGTGCAAAATGAGAAAATTTAAAATTTTTAATAAGCTTTTGCTAGTTTTATGATCGAAAAGTTCTTGCTAGTCTCTTAGAAGTTACTTTAAATATCGTTTTCTTGACATAGCCTTTGCTAATTGCTTAGACTAGAGGCTATAAAATGCGATTCTAGCTCACAAGGCCAAGATTTTGCAAGTCTCCTAAGTGATTTTAAATATCTGAAGCTTAAACAAGGATTTGCTAGTTTCTAATAAGTGACTTTAAAATGCGAGACTTGAGATTATTTGATGAAGCATTTGCTAAGTTAATATATGTTTTGACACCTTGATTGACTTTCCATTGGTGAGAGTAGGAATAGAATTACGACTTGACCGGGCGTGTTGAGCCTAGCTTGTTCCATAACCATAGATAATCTAAAATTATCGGCTAAGCATCTGCGGATCTCATTATTTGGGATTTTAAATTTGCGAGATCGAGAAATGATAGAGTTACTTATGAGTTTAGATGCTAAGCGTGGAGTAGTTGGTTCTCTTTAGAGCCCATCGAAGGTACTTATGGCTTTTTGTTCCCACAAAATTGTTTCACCCCATATCTGTCTAAATAATTAGAGATGTCGAGTTTTTGGCGATGGTTAGTTCTTTATCTTCTTAAAAGAATCTTTGTTTTAAAAATTGGGTACACATCAAGGATCCGTAATAAATAAATGAGTAATAAGTGATATGTGAAAAGTAATAAGTAAAGTTGTGAGCTGCGGTGTCGAGATCGGACCCTTGGATCTTTAGCCGGGATTGAATGAGGTCTTAGCCTAACCAGCCGGGATTCTCATCTCATGAAGCCTATAGTCTTGGAATTACCCCGTGAAGCTCCGTGGTTCACGACTCATATAAATAAAAGTAAAAGTTCATGTGAAAAAAAAAAAAAAAAAAAAAAAAAAAAAAATGTGTGAAAATGAAAAGTGAAAAAAAATCAAAAGTTAGTAATAAAATTCCTTGATGTGGACCTCATTTTTACGACAATGGTTCTTGAGAGAAGGCGGATAACTAATTATCGACTTAGCTTTGTATCTTTATCGAATAATTCTTATCGAAGCGAAATTGAAGAAATTCATTTCTCACAAAAATAAAAAAATCTAGAGGAAATAGGAAAATGGGAGCGAAAAGTAAGTACACAAGTAACTTCCATGGGTAGTGTTAGCATCTAGAGTCATATGTAACAATGATTTCGGTTTTACGCTTAGTTTGGGACTTGTGAAAAATCGGGGACGATGTATTCTATCCGTATGGTCACTTCACGCGTGTTGTGTTTTCTACTCCGTGATCCTAACGTGTCGTTTGAAAAATGTTTGAGTTATTGATCGACATGAAAGTTCAACAAACCGTCATTCATAATCGGATGTGCTTAATCGTAATATCTATATGTGAATTAAAAGGTAAGCAGGCGTTTTAGAATTAAGGCTTTCTTAATCTCTTTTGAGGAATCTTTGCTACTTCTTCATAGGTTTAGTAGAAAGAGATTGAAATCCTTGGTTTTAGAGCGTGAGTTGATTGCATTGCGTGAGGACACGACAATGGTCTCGTCTGGGGTATTTTGATATGTGCTTATTCACATATCTTTTCATTATCAAAACGACCCAAAACAACCAAGGAAAAGCCGTTTATTGCTTATATTTGTGGTTTTCTTGAGTTTGTGCTTGTGCGAGTGCGGATATGCAAAACACAAAAAGGATCCAAATCGGATGTAAATCCGAGCACGAGAGATCAAGAGAGTTTTAGTGAAATGGAAGGTCAAGATTGTGTATTTTGGAAGATTTTATTCTCGAAGATGATTTTGAAGTTTCGAGAAAAGTTTGAAGAAAAGTCAAGAATAGTCCTGCACTTTGAGCTTTTGTGAAATTGGTCCTCAAAGTTTCGAAAATTACAAAAGTCACCCTTGGATTATTTGAGCTTTACATGATTGGTCCTTGATGAGATTTTCGAAAGTACACATTTGGTCCTTGGAAAATTCAAGTTGTACAAGTTTGGTCCTTAAATTATCACTTGGATCACAATAATAAAAGTCCAAGTCCAAATCCTATAATACCTTCGCCCAAAATGTAAAAGACCGAGCCCAACTCATCCAACACTACTACCCGGTTTATCCTACCCGAAAACCCAAACCAAACCCGCTAAATAAACCGGTCAACCCCATTAAACCGGTCAAACACCAAATAAATTAAAAAAAAAACCCGCCAACCATTTTTTACCCCTTTTACCCAAACCCCAGATACATGAACCCTAATTCACCCACCCGTGTAATTAATCAAATTGACCACAATTAAGGGTACAATCGTACTTTCCCGACACCACACGACAAAAGGAATGACACTTCATCAATCCGTGTGCTATAGGCCACGTGGCGCTCTCCATTGGCGAAGCTTGTCATCGATTCAATCCAAAGGTTGTGATGAGAAGGAAGCGGGGATTCAATCCAAGGGTGTAAATGAGCTCAAAGAAGCACAAAGATGAAAATTCGAGAAGCTTCCAAGCCTTAGCTCAATTATAAATAGACCTCTTTCATTTGTTCAAATTGTATCTTATTTCTTTACGTTTTTTCTTCTCTCTAGATTTAGTTGTAGTGGTTAATGTAATTTCATTTTCAATGTTTTAAATACTTTGTAATTCGTATTTTGTACTCATTTTCCTTATTAATAAAATTTGCATTTCATTTTCAATTGTTTGTTTAAGTTTCTATATGATCTAAATCTGCTTATTATCTTAATTTAGTGCTTATTTCACTTTTCATAAATGTTTTAGCTTAACTTTTCAAAATCTCAAAATACAAAAAATCACATAAATCATTTAAAAATCAAAAATCACTTTAGATCGTGTTTTGGATTAATCCACCATTGATCTATTGTTTCATAGTTCATTTAAGCTTTTAGTAGCTTATTGTGAGCTTGTACTTGTTTAATCTCAAAATCACAAAAAAAATCAAGTACTAAACATCGGATGCTACTGATGGTTGATAATCCGTTACTTGTTTTGGATCCGGATTTGGATGGATTTGATGCTTGGATTGGGTTGAGATCCGAAATTTGGTTTGGATTAGGATTAGTGGTTGATAGGTTAGTGGTTCTATTTCTTCAAAGTGCAAGCCATAGTGGCTATGGATGTTTGTAAGTCTCATTTCTGTTTTGATCATCATTATTGTGATTGAATCATTCATTAGTGTTAATTATTCTTGTTTGATGCTTGTTTGATGTTTGTTTAGTCATATCTAGTCTAGATCTGCTTGTTAGTTTTATAATAAGTAGCATAAGTAGTGTTTGGATAGGTGATATATCGTGTTTAGAGGTTAGTAGATCGATGTTTAGTAGTTGTTACTTGCTTAGGTAGTTATTTGATAGTCATTTGAGGTCATTGTTTGAGCGGTTTAACTTCAAAAAGTCAAAATCTCTTTGTAATCGATCTAGTATTGATTCATGTCAAAATCGTGGGAGTATCATAGCTTGCAAATTGGTTTGAAACTTGTAGATCTAGCTTTTGGTTATCATCATTAGTGTTAAAACATCATAATCGGTTCATAAGATTGGATCAAAATGAGTTTGGTCAAAGTTTCATGTGTTCTTAAAAAGTCAAAATCATCAAATGCGGTTTTCACAAAACTTTGTGAATCATTTTCGATTCATAAGCGAGTTTTAGAGTTTGAAACTTTGGATATTAAAAGTTCAAGCGGTCTTGTTTTGATAATCACTTTTGCTGAAATCTGGTTTGGTCATTTAAGCTTCAAATAAGCTTATCAAACTTAGCTTATATCGCCTGTTCACACTTAAGTGTGAATCGAATTCTTTGAATCTGTTGCATTAGTTTCAAATCAAAGAGTTAGGATTGGTTTTGGTACAATCATAGTTGGCGGTGGTTTATAAGATTGCATAAGTGGTTTTTGATTTAGCTTATCCTATAAGCTTGTGCATAAGCTCAAACGATGGGGGTAAACCATTTGTTTGGATCAATTAAGCGATTGGCTTATTTCATTGATCTGAGCTTTAGGCTTGTTAGGAGTAGTTATAATTTCAGTTGCAATTAGCTTATTCTAGTATAAGATAGCTTTGTTCCTTTGTTTGGTTGCATATCTAGCTTATTTGCTTATTTTCTAGCTTATTCTATTAGCGGTTTACACTATAGCTTCCATTATTCTACACATAAGCTGTTGATTTTCATTTTCATAGATTCATAATATCATTTTAGAATTTTCCTGAAAGTTTCATAATTTTGGTCTTCATTTGCTATTTTCTCAATTTAAATAGATTTTAATCAATTTTAATTAGCTTTTATTGCAAATAATTGAGAAAAGTTCCAAAAATAATTTTTCAATTTTCTTAGTTTAAGAAAAATATAAAAAGCATAAAAAGATTTTTCCTTATTTTTCTCCCTTTATTTGATAATTTTCAGAATTTAAATTAGATTAAAATAGTTTAAATTAGTTTTAATTTTTATAAAATCAAGAAAAATCCAAAAAATAGTTTTAATTCTAAAATAGTTTTCTAATTATCATTTTTAGAGTAAAAGTAAATTTAGGCATTTTAGGATATCGTTTAGGCGTAGTTGCATTTTATTCGCGTTTAGTTAATTACGTATTTATTTTAGATCGCGTTTAGGATTTCCGTAGATTAGATTTCCTTAATTACTTTCCCATTCCGTAGTTAATAATCAAAATCTATAATCCAAATCATCAAGCATTAAATCCAAACCAAGAACGGCGTTGGCAATTCACGCCTCGTTGGGAAAAGCGATTCGGGTTGACTAATCCGTACTCACGATCACACACGGATTTGATTTATTATTCTTTTCCTAAGAGAATTTGAATCTATCTTCGTGAGTATTTTTGATATTGATATTAAGGATTTATCCCACACATAACCCTTAAGCCTTCATTTACAATCCGAAAGTTTTGAAAATCTACATGCTACAAATCAAAAGATAATTCGGATCATGTTTTGAAAAAATGGAAATTACATACTCAAAGAATTTGAGTTTGTAACTCCATGGGGAACACAAGTCGTTGATAGCTTGGGTTCCTAAAAGAAACTAACTCTAAATCTTTGTGCGGGCAACCTAGAAGAGAGCTTAAAGATCATTTAATTGTAGATAGTGGTTGCTCGGAAGTAGGACGAGAGACAAGGATATTCTATCCGATTTTAGATCTATTAGTGGAGGAAGAGTTGCATTTGGGAATGATCCCAATGGAGGAAGGATTACCGAAAGGAACTATCAAAGCGGGCGTATAGACTTTGAGAATGTTAGATATGTGAAGGAGTCAAGTTCAACTTATTGTCGGTCTCAAATCATGACAAAAAGCATCCTGTGTTATTCACCGACACGTAATGTCTCATCCTTTCCTCTCAATTCAAGCTCGTTGATGATAACTTGGTAGTTCTCGTGAGTATCAAGAACCAATGATGTGTATAGTCCGGACATGAAGAGTCTTCACTCTTATGGAAGAGCCACTGTTTAGTGGCAAAAGCAACAATGAAGAAGCACATCGGTGGCATAGAAGATCGGGACATGTAAATTTCAAGAATATCAACAAACCGGTCAAAGGCAATTTAGTTAGAGGTTTACCTTCAAAGACTTACAAGAATGATCACTCTGTTTGGCGTGTAAGAAGGGTAACAACACAAAGCTTCATGCAAGAAGCTTGAGGAGGGACTATTAGAGAACCTTTGGAGTGTACATATGGATTTGTTTAGACCTGTCTCTGTGGCAAGTATAAACAAGAAAAGTATCGCTTAGTTGTTACAGATGATTGCGATGAGATTTAGTTGGGTATTTTTCTTAGGATTTAAGGATGATACTTTTGATGCTATTCAGACACTAATTATAGCACTTGAAAACCAATTAAGGCTTAAGGTCGAGGTATTAGATGTGATAATGGGATGAATTCAAGAACAAGCTTATGGATGAATTTTGTGCTAACAAAGGAATCAAAAGGGAGTTCAAGATTGCAAGAACACCACAGTGAGAATGGTGTTGCGAGAGGAAGAATAGGACTTTGATTGAGCGACCATAACTATGCTTGCAGATTCACAACTACCTATTCATTTCGGGTGAAACTGTAAGTAATGCTTGCTATGTACTTACAGAGTATCACCACAAAACCACCGATGAAGACACCTTATGAGTTGCCGATGGGCAACAAACCCAACATTCGCTTTATGAAGCCTTTTGGATGCCCTCTCACTATTTTAAACACAATTGATAATGCGGGAAAGTTTGATGGCAAGTCGTAAGAAGGATATTTATTGGGTTATTGTACCAAGATAAGGGATTTAGAGTGTACAATGAGTCACTAAGAAGATTCAATATTGTCTTCATGTTGAGTTTTAGAAGATCAAGACAATCGGAAGGGTAAAGGTCCCGATTGGATGTTTGATCTTGAAGTTTTAACTCCTTCTATGAATTATGTACCGCTGGAGAAGAAAATCAACCTGTATCATGGAGAAGATTCATAGTATGTTGTTCATGGAGTTCACATTAGACACGATCTTGTTCTGATAAAGATCCAAAGCAAAGTCGATGCTCCAAAGCAAAATCTTGATGCACCGTTATAATCTTGATATACCAACATCTTCACTATCTGCTTGAAGATCTAGATATTCAAGAGACACTTAAACACATGCTTTACAAGATGTAATGGCACATTCTTATTCGATGAACAAAGAATAGCTTATGAAGAAGCAAAGAAAAGAATAAGATCGCAGAGTATTCTCACAAGACTTGGACAAGATTAACAAAATCTTGCTGCACTCATTGATGATGCTTTAGATGATTTAGATGATTCTACCATGCCCGGTTTAGAAGAAACCACGATGAGTTTGAAGATGAAGGTATTTTCTCGATTCAATGAAGATCTTGATTTAACTAATTTGGATGATACTTATGGAGTTCCACATTCTCCTATCTTAAGAATTCATAAGAATCATCCTCTTGATCAAATCATTGGTCCTTCTACTGGAGTGATGACAAGACACAAAACTAAGAGTTTTACTAAACCTCATAATGCTTTACTTAGCTTTGTCTATAAATGTAGCAGTGAATCATAAAGACCATCAAATATGTGCATTTACTTGCTTTATTTCTCAAGAGGAACCCAAGAATATTGCTCAAGCATTGACAAAAGAAAGTTGGGTTAAAGCTATGCAAGAAGAATTGCTACAATTCAAACTTCAAGTTTAGGTACTATGTGATCTTCCGGATGGGAAGAAAGTTATTGGAACCAGATGGGTTTTCGAGTCAAGAGAGATGAAAGAGGTAATGTCATCAAGAACAAGGCAAGGTTAGTAGCTCAAGGCTCTGAGGCGGGGAAGAAGAGTCGATTATGATGAAGTATTTGATCCTGTAGCAAGGATTGAAGCAATTCGAATATTTCTTGCATTTGCTTCATATATGGGATTTCATGTTTACCAGATGGATGTCAAGAGTGCCTTTCTCTATGGTACTATAACAGAAGAAGTTTATGTAAAACAACCTCCTGGTTTTGAAGATCCTAAACATCCTAACAAAGTCTACAAGGTGGTTAAGGCTCTTTATAGCCTTCATCAGGCACCTAGAGCTTGGTATGAGAGGCTCTCCACCTTCTTATTACAACATGGTTACAGGAGGGGAGCTATTGACAAGACTTTGTTCATCGAAAGAGACAAGAAGGATATCATGTTATTTCAAGTCTATGTTGATGATATCATCTTTGGAGCTACCAAACAGTCTATGGTTAAGGAGTTTGAGCAGGTGATGCGAAAAGAATTTCAAATGAGTTCAATGGGTGAGTTAAATTTCTTTTGGGACTTCAAGTTAAGCGAGTCAAAGGAAGGAATTTTCATAAGTCAAGACAAGTATGTATCCGACATACTTAAGAAGTTTAATTTTGATGACATGAAGTCGCATTACACCTATTAAATCAATTAACTCATTGGGCAAGGATGAAGATGGACACCCGGTTGAAGTCAAGTTATATAGATCAATGATTGGGTGTCTTATGTATCTTATCGCATCTAGGCACGATATCATGTTTGCAGTTTGTTTATGTGCAAGAAATCAAGTCTTACCAAAGATTTCTCATATGAATCTTTGTGAAGAGAATTTTACATTATTTGAAACAACAACCTAAGTTAGGGTTGTGGTATCCTGTGGATTCACCTTTTCACTTGGAGGCTTTTTCGGATAGTGATTATGCGGTGATAATTATGATGGAAGATCAACAAGCGGAGGATGCCAATATCTTGGAAGAAGATTAGTTTCATGGCGTGTAAAAAGCAAACAATTGCAAACAACATCATCTCTCAAAGTCGAATATGTAGCTACGCAAGTTAGTTGTGGATGCGTAATCAACTCTTGGATTATGGGTTCAACTTCAAGAATACTCCTATCAATATTGATAATGAGAGTACTATATGTATTGTGAAGAATCCAGTCTATCATTCCAAGACCAAACACATTCGATTAGGCATCACTTTATCGTAGATTGTTATGAGCACGACTCATAAATGTGGTCAAGGTTCACACGGATGATAATGTGGTGACTTACTTACCAAAGGCTTTGATGTTTCAAGATTCAATCACCGGTGGTGAGCATTGGCATGATTAACTCTTGAGCTACATTTAAGGGAGGACTATTAGTATTAGTATAGTCACAATGCGTTGTTCGAGGAGGATATTTATGTATGCTTAGCTTATCTGGAGGAATTTGGAAAAGTCTTGCTTTTATGAAAGTCTTGCTTGGAAAGCATCGCACACGTGGAAAGTCTTGTTTGTCTTATTGAATCTTGCTCCAACGGTAATATTGAGGGTAATTCTACTAACGGTAACTTTGTTATTATGGGTCGTGATTTTCAAATCTCATCTATAAATAACTACTTTCCGATTTTCCTCTCATCTTGATATTCTCATATCTTTTCCATATTTCTCTCACCATCTCTTTATTATTCGATTATATCTTTAATTGTGCTTACATACTCAACCATGGCGAATCGTCCTCTTTGTTTCAAAGCATAACATGGTGGCAAATTTAGACAAGATCGAAGATAATGAGGCTTTTCATGATATTATTGATTATCTCACCTGGGTCGCCAATCGGTTATGCTCTTTTAGTGGAGCCGGATATCATTGAACCTTGGATTCAAGAATTTTGGGCTCTTGCTGTGATAATATGGAGAATGATGAATTTTATATTAGGGCTACAGGTTGTTGAAAGAACTGTGAAGATTCTCAAGCATCTATTCGAGAAGACTTATTGTTTAATGATGAAGAAGGGCTCTACGTTTTGATAAGCGATTGATTTGGGAAACTTTTGGGCACCTTGGTTATGAAGGGTCTTTACAGTAACAAACATTCACGAAACAACTATTTTGTCCTCAATGGAAGTTTTTAGTACATGTGTTGCTTCATTGTATTAGTGCTAAAAGTACTTCATGGGAACAATTTGGATCTAACATAGCATCTGCTATGGTGGGATTAGCTACAGATCGTGTTTTCAATTTTTCAAGGCTTATTCTAGATGGCATGCTTTCCCACATCTCTCATGGTTCAAAGTGGTTAATGTATCCTAGGTTTATACAAGTTTTCTTGAACAAACAACTTGCTGATGTACCAAAGGCTACAGATTTACTTCCTGTTATTGTACAACAAGCAAAGATTTTTACCTTTATGGCGAGGAGAAGTGATATATTCAGAGGTCCGGATCGCCTTTAACTACTTCTATGATGGAAGTTGTTCAAGTTGTTAGAGCGATGTTTGAAGATGATGAAGAAAGTGAAGGCACTGCACTGCAATCTTGGTTCTCCAAGTGTTGCATCCGAAGAGGTACCGCATCTCAGTACCGCTTCCCAATCTTGAAATTCAAAAAGATGTTGCAGTTCACCTTCTATCTCACAACAATGCTCCTCGATTCTCAACCACGTGAACATTCACCAATTCAAGGAGATGCTTCGCATACTATATCACCGATGATTTAACATTGGATAATTATGTTTTGACAAGGAGTTGGTCAAATTGAAAAGACTCTTGAGGCTCAAGCAAAACAGTTAAGAGGTTGATGCTCAAGTATAAAGGTTAAAGAATTTTGTTACGCCTTTTATCAAACATTATCGCTTATGGGTTAAGGAAGAAAACAAGCGCCAAGGCGGTTTAAGAAGAAAACCAAAGGCACAAAGGTTCACAAATAATCTTACATCCAATTGGGAGGAATTTAGAAGAAAAGAATTTGAAAGAAGATGTTGTTAAGAGAAAGAACCTCAAAGTCTTGAAGAGCATGTTATCATTGAAAGTACTGAAGAAGAAAGGTCTGAAGATCAAGGTACTGAACAACAAAGTATTGCTTTCATTGGAACTCACAGACAAGAATTGGTTACACCAAGAGTATTAGACTTTGAAGAGGAACCTGGTCCTTCAACTACTTTGTTAGAAGAAGAAGCTGGTCCCTCAACAACTGCCATACCAGAAGAAGCTGACATACTCAAACCTGTAAGAACTGCAAGTGATGATGAATTTATTGCAACTATATTGCATGATTTATCAAAGCCAAGGGTCACTTATTTACGAGTTATGGAAGAACAACCAAGAGCTTCTCAACCGCTATTGATCCTAAGGATAAAGGAAAATGTGTTTTGGTAGAAGTAAGAAGAAGAAACCAACTTTAGCACGCTTAAGGGTTGCTCAAGATGCTTTAAATGAACAAGCGACTAGAAAAATTCAAGAAGAATTAAATGCTAAAGATAGAGAAGATAAGGAAGTGAAGAAGCTCGAATAGAGAAGCGACTAAGAAGTTTCAAGAGGAATTGAATCTTTGAAGCTAGTGAACAATTAGAGTCACTGTTCTGTTTCTTTTATGCCTAGAAAACCAAATCTTGCTAAAGAAAGGAATGCAATGATGGCTTATTTGAAAAGTCGAGGATATAAAGGATTGCGTGATTCAAGCATGTTGATATGAAAAGATTATATGATCTTTGAGACGAAGCTTATAAGAAGGATGTTGCAAGTATCAAAGATTATAAAGATGAAGCTACTTGGACCAAGCGGAAAGAAAGAAAAGTTTGAAAAGAAAAGGAAAACGAAGTTGAAGATAAACAGGTTTTCAAAGAAAGAAAAGTTGAGTTAAGATGCGAAACTAGGGATGAACTAAGAAATTATCTCGAGAATAGTAGATTTTGAATATTCTAGAGAAGATGATGACATGAAGATGAACAGATCTCAGATTATTGCTTTTGAAGTTGTGAAATCTAAAGATGGAAGCTATCTGAGGTTTCATAGAGAAGATGAAAGCTTCAGAGTGTTCAACAGACTATGGGATTTATTGCATATCATAGATAGAGTGGATCTATTCTATTTATATCATGTAGTGAAAGAATATTTTGAACATCATCCATAAGAAGGAATTGGTTTAGTTTTACTTGGAGATCTCACAACTGCATGGGAAATCAAGAACGAGCGATGATGAAATTTGGAAGAATCAAGAGAACGGGAAATTGTTTGTTGGAGATTTTTGAAGAATCGGAGTTCATGTTCTAGAGTCGGAACCGGTACAATGATTCATATGTTTGCAGATAGAAGATATCCTCTTCAAGAGATCTTATGAGGAGGATGCTAGAGCATGGAATGGAAGTTGAAGAAGACAATGAAATTGCTTGTACGGTCATCAATTTGTTTATCAACCTGACTACTATTGTCGATGACAACGAATAAGCGCTATGAGACTTAATTGAATAAATTATTTTGATAAATCAAGATTTTATTCAAAGTATCACGATCAAACAAGATACTTTAATCAAAGCATCGCTTATGCGACTTTAACCGCTTAAGTGATTTTTAAAGAAAACTTTTGTTAAGTAACAAATATTTTGAAAAAAGGTTGAATAAATGGTTTTGAGATGATAACATCAATAGGTTATCAATCCACCATGGTTACAAAAGGATTGATTAATCCATAAACGGCTTTGGTAAAGATATATCAAATCCGCTTTTAGTTGGCAACTTGCTAATAAGTTTGATGGTAATCAACTCACCATATCGATAATGTGAAGAGTTGGCTAGCCCACAAGAAAATGGCTTGTGGTAAAGGCGTGGAAAAACCATTATTGGTAATTAGTTCACCATTAGATAAAATAACTAACTAGTCCGTAAGGTACGACTTTTGGTAAAGACAAAACAAATGTTGATAGGCGATGATTTGCTAAAAATCATATGGTTATCGATGTACCATGGTCTTACACACCAAAACATTTGGCTACTCCAGAGTTAATGGCTTTGGTAAAGAGATCTAAATCCATTAAATTTTCAATGATTCACCTCTCACAGGAGTTAACACACCGAAGTGATGAGAATAGTTTGCAACTTAAACTGAATTAATGTACAAATTGTCATATGTTCTTTGTGTTCTTTGAAAAGATGGAGCTTCTTTGGATGATGTCAGTAAAGAATATTTCTAAAAGATACTTTGACTATGCACGAAACTACAAAGATACAATCCAAAGACAAAGACACAATCATCCTTAAAGATGAAGGCGATAAAGATAAATTCACAAAGGAACTTGAAGTCAAAGTAGAATTCAAGTTAGGGAGGATTGTTGGGATATGAAAGTGTCAAGATTAATCAAAGTCTCGCTAAATGATAAAGTCAAAGTATCGCATACGAAGTCAAAGTACCGCAAGAACAAAGAACTGTTTTATTCGTTTATAGAAAGTCTTGTAATTCTAGAATATTCTATATTAGATTACTTGACGTACAAGGATACAGTTTGTAAACCGACTAGGGTATCCTTGAGCCTATAAAAGGACCCCTAGATTGGCATAAGATGTATGTGATTTTATTAGAGTTTTAGAGAAGTTCGATATTATTAGAGTTGTTAAAGATCCGCATAATAAGCGAGTTAGAGTTATTAATAAAATCATTTATAGTTAAAGTTATTCTTCTTAGCTTTGTTAAGTAAATTCCGCATACTTAATAGAGTTTGCTCAGTGTTTCTCTGTTAATAACTTAGGATTTATCCGAGGTTATTAAACCTTAACAAGCTATTTAAGTTAGTTTGGTTAGAGTACATCGATCCAACAAACACCTTTTCTAATATTTCATATTATCATAAAACACAAAAATCTTCCTAAATATTTTCAAAAACACAAATAAGAAAAATGAACAGAATTATCACAATAATATAATAAGTGATGTTTATTATCATTTCTTTCATATATACTTAGTAAAATACTAAATTCTTATCACATTTGGTATGAATTTAATATTTCACATTCTTAGTTGAGTATCACAACTGATAACACATACATGATGAAGAGTGTTGATAACATCAAATAGTCTCGATTTTCTAACCGTTAATTTCCACCTTTATCATCACATTCGGAGTAAATTACTCATGAAAACATCCTTTTTCCTTATTATTTCATTTCAGGACTTATTCAATCCAAGGAAGCTGCAATTGGACGTTTTTAAGCCCAATTGATAAGATTGTCTCTTAACTACGGCGTAACCAAGTGATGAAGTTACGACATAACTAAAGATTATGAAGGCTACAGCGTAACCCTCAACTCAGGTTACGCCATAACAACTGATAAGTACTTTATTGACAAAGACTACGGCATAACCCTCAGCTCAGGTTACGCCTTAATGAAGAAATACACATGATTTACGAAAGCTACAACGTAACCCCAGCTAAGGTTACGCCGTAGCCATGGATAAGCACAAAATATTGAAGAGGTTACAACGTAACTACCTGATAAGATTACGTCGTAACTAGTTCGAAGCCTATAAATAGTCGAAGGTTTCACCAGTTTTAATCATCTCTCCTTTCCCAAACCTTCTAGGGTTTGGAGAGATCATAACACAGAAGAAGAAGCATGGCTTAGGAGCGCTAAATAACAAAGTCCTCGTCTACGATTTCCGTTGTATTCGAGTTTGAATTCTTTTTATATTTTTCTAGGACTTATACTATGAATTCATATCATTAATTGAAGTTTGCATTTGTGTTATTGTTATTCTCTTTAATTCTTTATAGACATTTACTAGTCTTTTCATAGATCGCTAGCCTTGGTAGTATTATAAGCTTGGTAGTATCTAAAGGGCTGGGAGATATGACCAACTGACCCCAGTTTGATAGATTGAGAAGTATGGAAGGAATTGGCTATAGTAGAACCACTCTTCGTGTGCGAACTGACCAAATGATCACCTATCAAGTGGAGGTATTTAAGAGGTTAGGGGGAATCTAAGTTCCTAACGACCGGGTTCCCACCATCTCGATCTAGTAGATTTGGTGCTTAATGACTGCTATTAGGTTACCGAATGATCCCGGGTGACCTGTTCATCTTGGTGAGGAATCTAACAACCATATGCAATGACGAATTGACCAAAGGAGTCTGGTGATAATTAACCACTATATTGAAACTTAATATTGAGAATCAATTCATACTTGTATCCTTCGTTAAGCTTCGTTTATTTGAGTCTTTATCCTAAATTTCTGGTGTCTGTGTGAGAAGAATAATAGCATATCAATGAATTACAACAACTTTGTCATTCCAATATATTATCAATATAATATCTAATCATCTTAGTTATTTCAAGGTCACAGCTCTCTTGGGACGATACTCGGATTTACCTAAGGCTTTACTACATCTAATCGAGTTCTCTGCCCGTTAGTATGTGTCTATCCTAAGTTATCTTAGTTTTGTAAATATTAAAAGCAGGATGAAATAGCACATCATCTTTTTGTCGCCGCTGCCGGGGAGCAGTTAATGGAAGATCTAAGGTATATCATATTCACCTCATTAAGAGATTTGAGCACTTCCATAAGGTACGTTTCTCAATCTCTCATATTGCAATAGTACAAATTTATTCTCCGATGCTATTAGTTACGGTAAACTTCTTTCAAGGGTTACTGACGTAACTATATTATAATTATTAAAATAATAAAATCTTTTGATTATTTAGTTACGACGCACCTTCCGTTAAAATTACAGAATATTAGTTACGGCATAACTATTTAGTAAATTATGCCGTAACCTTCTGGCGGTATAAAACCTTATACGGATTAAAAACTATGTTTTACATAAAATCTTTTCACCGCCTACCAAAATAGTAAAATTTTCTCACGAAAACTTTTCCATCAAAATCTCTTCATCTCATCAATCACCATGGCTGGTAAGATCTATTACTACTCTTTTTGATTCGTTTATTTCGATTATTCAATTAGGGTTTATATTTTAATATTTTGGGGATCTTGATTATTTGAGTATATTATTGCTATTGGTTTGATTAATTGATGATTATGATGTTTTTCCCATGTTATTTTGATTCGTGTCCTATCACTATGGATCGATTTGGACGTTTTGACTTGATTTAAAATGGTTTTGGGTCAAACACAAACCTAGTGGGTTAGGCGCGGTCCCTCAGCATTAATAGGTTAAAAATCTACAAAACCTTTTTACCACTTGAAAAAATTGATGGTTCGCGTAATCTATTGCTTAAAATTGACCATCTAAGGTCTTTGAGTTTCTAGGGAAAGTTACGGCGTGGCGGGGTGTTACGCCAGAATCATGACATCTGTGATTCTGGCGTAACCATTATGTTGAGTTGCGCCATAACTTGAAATTATCTAATTACGGCATAACTATAATTTAGGTTACGTGGTAGCTTTGCATCGATGAGGTCTCGCACTTCATATATCATCTTATTTATAGGAGCAAATAACCCCGCCAATTGGTTTAGGTTTCTGGCACACGATGATGCAGGAATTAGGCAATTGTGCCTTAATGAGTTCGAGAAATTGAGGAGGAAAGATATTTGTCAACCGGAAGCACTTGATTTTGATGCGTTTGATAGTTTAGCAAATGGGAAAGCTGGTAGGAAGTTGAGGAAGTTCTGCAAAATTAAGTTCACATGTACTGCAGGGGAGTTCACATGCAATGCGTGGTTAAGGCTTTTTAGAATCACTTGAGTCGGTCATTTGAATATGTCTGGGAATTCCTTGCTAGTGTTGAGTTTCGTACTGATATTGAGGATGATGAGGTGGAGTCTTTGTTTTTCCAACTTGGAGGTGTGAGAAGAAGTTTGACTCTAAGGCAATTTACAGTGAGAATGGGTTTGTATACTGAAGAAGAAATTGAGTCTGAAGCTTTTCGTAGGTTCTACAACACTTGTTGGAGGAGAAGGGATGAAACTCAAGACACTGCAGCCTATTTCAACCAGATTGCTATCATGGATGGTTACGATTCTAAGCATCCGCCATCCTACAAAATGGTGAGGAACCCCATTTGTCGATTGGTGCACCGCCTCCTTGCCTGCTCTATTCGAGCAAGGCACTCTACAAAGGAGAAAATGACTATGGATGACATATACCTCATGGAAGGCATGGAAGGGGGGAACAACATCGATGTCCCTTTCTATTTGGCGAGGTTTATGGGTAGTGGTGCTAAGGAGTTTACATCTAGGAGCCCAATGCAGGGGGCTCATTTCATTGGGAGGTTGGCTAGGAGCTATGATCCGATGACCGATCTGGCTTTGGCTCGGGTGACCGTGGTAAGGAGACTAGCTTGATTGGATTGAGTAAGCTAGTTAAGTTCGGGATTTGCACCGGACATGTATGGAGTGATTGAGCTAGCTAGGACAGCCCCGAGGAGAGAAGTCGGGGAAGGTAGTGGTGCTGGTGGTGAAGCTGAAGAGGATGTTGAGGAGCAGGTGCCCAGGGGACGAAGAAGGGCACACGTGATGTAGGGGAAAGGTTACAGATCATCGACGAAAGGATCGAGGGAATGGCGACCCACTTCAACGAGGAAATTGATAGCCTCGGAGTGGGTCTATATGGTATTAGTAACCAATTTAAGGGTTTTGCAGGTACCATAGATCAAGTGCAGCAGCTCCAGCAGTACTTCTTTCACTGGAGTGCGGGTCGGACTAGTCAAATGCTCCAGAACATGCACTTGAGCCACCCTAGGTGGCAAGGTCCGGAGTACGTGTACCAGCCCGACATCCCTGACGTTGGCGTCCACGGAGGAGTGGCATTCATGCAAGCCGAGCCCACTCCTGGTAGCACCACAAGCACCCCGTTCAATCCCACCCAATTCCACTCCTTGGATCATGATCTTCCCAGGGACGATTGATTTCCCTGTTTGATGAAACAATTTGCAACAATTTGAAACAATTTGCAACAATTTGAAACAATTTGATACTTATGTCTGTAATAACTATATTATCAGGATATTTGTATGCGTAATTATCGATTGTACCCGTAGGGTACAAAATTTTCCATATATTATGTGCAGGTTTTGGTTATGTGATGCAATTACGGCGTAACCTTAGGGTCAGTTACGCCATAACCTCTGCTGCAGTAGGAAAATTTTGAGGAAACACAATAGTTAAGGCGTAGTCCCCGGAAACGATACGCATTAGCCACCCCATGACCCACCTTCTACCTTTAGTGAGACATCTTGGGCAAGCATTCGAGAGGGGATTTTATTTCTTTCTTGATTATTTTTTATTTCTATTTTATTTTTCCTTTTTCTTCGTACAAATGAGACTTTTTTTTGGGTAAAAGGGATTTTTCACCCTGGTAAAATGCATTACACCAAAAACATTGAAGTACAATGGATGGGGTGATGTCCCTTATCTCAGTCCCTTATTACACTTACAAACTCTCATATAAGAATGACAACCCATTCCTATAACTTAACAAAAAGAACCGACGAATAACCAACATATAAGAGTGACAAACCACTCTTATAACAAATAATTGAACATAAACCACAACGACTATAAGAAATAACAAATTAAACGCTACTCAAGTAGGACACTTGATTCTTCAGAAGTCGTCGTAGAAGTCCGTAAAAACCATCCAGAGTTTTTGAACAAATATACTCTCAAACTTGACTTACATTCTATCTATAAAACATCCAATTGCAGCCACATACAGCAAATAAAACCGACAGAAAATAGCACAATAGAAGCTCATGTGTCGCCTATACTCACCAATGCCTGCGTACCAACTTGTGTACATCATCATGTACCCAACCACACAAGTAACGATGGCATGATGCTGTGCGCAACTGCCAATCTCGAAACCTGATGTTAACAAACCTAACAATTCAGAATACTACTCCCATCATGTTTCACATCAACAAAACATAACAGTAGCAGCAAGCCCTTATACTAACAGTAAGATTCAGATCGCCCACCACAATACACAAACCATTGTTGCTACAGAATAATACTATACGCCCAAACAACCATGTACCACACAAGCAGATTGAATCAAACACCACCAATAGGGTTTACAGAAACCCCAACTTCCACACGTCTTCATGCCTTGACATTAAACGAACAAATAGAAAACCAACCTAATAGCCATATGGTATCAAAGCAATAACGTACCATTAGGATTCAACAAACAACCATAATAACCATAGCAATTTAGGACATCCAATTAAATCATGACCAGTTCAACATAATGACAATGAAAATAATGTAGATCACCACCAAACTGATCATAACAAAAACGAATACTAGGGTTAACCAAAAAAACGCTAACGTCCCAAGAATCAAACAAATGATATCCAAATCGTACATACCATCTCTCTCTCCAAACCCACTTACAATAGCTAACCAACCGTCTGCCAAAACCGCGACCATAGCAGGTTCACTAATACGGCGAAAGAGAATGACAAAACCCTAAAAAATTAAAAAATTAGGGTTTCGTTTGTCATGAAGTACAATCAACCAAACCAAACACAACCGATCGTACCAGGATAATAACATCTATTTAACTAGATACGTACATGTACTAGATACGATCGTTAAAGGAACAGATCCATCAAACCCTAAGAAAAACGGCACCCTTAAAAGGATAACCGATAGAGAAACAGGGTAGTTAGGGTTTTGATGATCATCAAAGGAAGATTTCCATAAGATTTACAAATATAATAGACAGCCGCCACCCTTGAAAGAAGTATCACAATCCTACTCATATTGCATACCCTAAAACAGGTAGAGAGGACGAGTCGAAGTGATACAATGGCCGGAAAAGAGAGGGGGAAGCCGCCGGAAATCTCCCCTAAGGATTGTACACTTCAAGTGGGGGGATAGGAATAGAAATGAAGTGTGTATGATTACTTAGCTTACTTGCCCTAATTTTCTTGTTGGTTTCAAATTTTTAAGCTCATTTGAAAAAAATTTGTCATTTTTTTTAACCAATCTAGAATTACATAAAGCCGAGCACACTATAACCCTTATTGCCATTGGTGCGATTTATCCTTTCTGTTTTCCCTTTTTTACCCAAATCTACCATATATTGAGTGTGCCGATAGTATTGTAAACTTTAGAATTTGGCTTTTACATCACTTCGAGACCATAAACGAGTAGTGTATCAAGTTAGCCTGGTGCATTTGGAAAAGGCGATTTGAAAAAAGTAAATGTTTTAGGATTAAACCCAAATAGCCCATATGTGTGACAAATCGTAATTTCAGGTCATTTCTCAAATTTACTATTCATCTTGGGAATTTACTATTCACTTGTTACTATTTATCATTTTACTATTCATCGTTTTTGAAGTCGGTTTGAGACTTTGAGAGGTTATTTCAAAATTTTACTATTTCACAAAACACTATTCATTCCCCGGAGAAAAATCACTATTCATGATTCACTATTCATCATTTTTCTTAAACTAGGTTTACGAGAATCAAATACGCGTAACCTTAAGGGTTAAGCTGCGTATTCATGGAACATCATTGAGAACATTACACATAGACTAGAGTTAGTCTACATGTCATCAGTAACATCATTTTCATATTAGTTCATGCATGGGTTTGCATATTTCATTAACGTATATTTATTTATTAAATAAATGCTATCGCACGATAATTTATTTTGAATAATTGATCTGACACTTCCAACAATTATCCTGATATATTTGTATACTCATTTTAAGACTATAAAAACTATATTATTAGTTTACCCGATATTTTAAATTTATTTTGGTATAAAATTATCATATATATATATATATATATATATATATATATATATATATATATATATATATATATATATATATATATATTTACAGTTTTCATAAATTCTATTAGATAAATTATTTATTCACTCAATACTTGCTAGAAATGCATCTTTATAATTTTTATGACTTGATATATTTTATTTTGTTCGTTAAAATCGATTTAACGCTAACGCTACACTTAATAATTAATTATATGTACAAAATACACATTATGCATAACTTTAAATACACTTAACTATCAAAAATACACAAAATTTATCTCCCTTATCCCATTGCCGCCCCCTAGTCATCAAAGTAGCAAAATTGATTTTTACTACTTAAATTACCAAATTGCCCTTATGGCTAGATATTTCCACTACTTACCTCTTATTTCATGAAAACAAAACATACAAACACATATATTGAAGGTGTAAAAAGCACGAAACCCTCTCATCCCTTTTGTTAATGATCGACCAAGGAAGAACAACAAGAAGAAACCATAATTTTTCCAAGATTTAGTGTTTATCAATTTCTATTAGTAATCTATGTTAAGGTTTTGAAATAAAAACCTATAGATTAATTAAGTCTTCTAGCTCAAAAACTCTTCAATCACTCAAGTAACCTTCAACTAATTTTTCCTACTCTTTTAAACTCTTACTTGATGTATATTTATTGTAACCACCCGCATTTTCAGGTTACTTTTCATTTTCGAGAATTTACTATTCACTTTTACTATTCACATTTACTATTCATTTTTCACTATTCATCCGTAAAATTTTTATTTCACATTCTCGTAAGATAAATTATTTTAGTAATGAACCGAGAGTTTGACAATCGTTAGATCATTTTCATAAAGTTATTAAGAAAACATCGTTATAAAGTTTCATTTTGACGGTCCATCGTTTAAACATCACGCAGCATATGAAAATCAACTCGATAATTTTCCTAACATCGATAAATTCTTAGATCACTCATGATTAATTTGAGAATTTTTAAAATTCATTTTATGTTACCAAGTAAGCCTCACAAAAACTAAACTTACGTTTTAAACAAACCTACTTACATCCGGACTTAACGATTCTCGCAGTGTTTCTAATATGTTTTGACGCTTTTACATTTTTGGAAAAGTCAAACATATTCCCTCCTCCTTTGACCATAAAGGAATTAACCTTATCGTTCTACATTTTGCATAAATCACGTAACTTTTAAACTTCACAAATAATCATTAAGTTATCCCGCGTATGAAGAAAACCACATTTTGACATCTCATATCACTTTTAGACTAATTTTAGTCTACTCTAAATAAATTCACGGTCGTTTCCACGAAATTTTGTTTCTTTCGATAAGCGCGAATTCGCGTTTTTGACCCGTGTTTCGACTTTAAGCGGCGTTTTGCACCCAATGAGACTTATCACTCATTTTATATTTTTATATGGAGTATAATGATGAGTCTCATCATTCCGTAAGTTTCAGATTTTTACGATACCGGTTTCGTTTATGGCCTAAAGACTTACGGTTGGCATTTAACGGAACCAAAACTTACTCTAAACTCTTGATATTATCAAAACTTATCATCTAAGACACCTAGACACTATGAGACCGACTTAAGGAGGGGAGTCATCATATTGGTGGCTTAATCCTAACCATGGATCATTTGATCATTACAAGTGTCCTAACTTAACCATGGTTAATAATTAACCCAATATATGGTTAACCAAACTTACCCTCCTATAAATAGGAAGTGAAATACATCATAAACTCATTCACAAACTGATTTTGGTCGTTCATACCCTAAACCACTCACATCTTCCATCATTTGATCAATAAACTCCAAGTTTATGCAAGGAAGTTCCAAAGATCAAGCTACTTCATCCAATCTCTAGCAAGTAAGTGATCTTCTTGAGTTTAGATCCACTCAAGTCACTTAGTACTTCATCACCAACTCTTCAAGTTTGCAAGGGTGCCAAGGTGTGGAAAGCTAGCTCAATACAAAGTCTTACCCGATCAATCAAAGTCCTATCCTTACTAAGTTACTCCTTTCTATTTTGAAAGCCAAAAGTTGTAAGCAACTTATCACCACCATCATCTCATCTTTATTATTCATAATCTTAACTATTTCATGCTATATATATAGTTACTATGTTGATTCATGATGTACATATACTCAATCACTTGTTTTAATTTACATATTGTCATAAAAGTAACAAACTAGAAAACTAGTCATATCCTATACATGTGAGACCATTAAAATCAGTAACATATGGACTATGTAACTTACATAATATGGTAGACAAGATAAAAGGTAAATATAGCAACTTGAATCACCGAAACGGACAAACGAGTCAAAAGTTATAGGAAAAGAAGTTAAGCGAAACCTAAACGCCAAAACCGCCATATGGGGACTGCTTGGTTCTGCCATTTTGAAAGTCGTACTTATGGTCCGAATCATAAAAAGTTAAAACACGAAAGTTGTCCGAACGACGTTTTCCTTCAATAACAAAGAAGCTCGGACCTTGAAAACGCTTAAATAGGCCAAAATCTTTCAAAACAGAAACTGCCGTAAATATAGTCTCACAACTATACTTTTGTCACAACTAAAAGCAAACCAAGACGCTAATGGCCATTAGCCAAGACCACGGCTACGGCTAAGGCCAAAGCTAAGTCTCAAGACCATGGTAGTCAAGACCAAAGTCACGGCAAGACCATGGCTAAAGCCTCGAGGCTTGTTTGAAACTTGACGAGAACTTGTAAAAACTAGATAGTTATTAAAACATGATAAACTTTATGTTATAACAATCTTCACTCAAAACATATGTTGTATTTACTAAGTGCTACAATAGTAGGGAGCTTCATGTGAGGGTTTCATTTGAGTAAAACGTATCGACGAGTTCTTTGGTTTACGAATTAAAGTGTCCTAGCTCCTCGAACGCTTATCGCATGACCTCCGAATTATGATGGCCCGAACGGTGAGTACGATATCTATAAACTAAATACGTTTTCACATATTAAAGATCTTTCTATAAACATCAAATGAAAATTGACTACATCATGATCAACATAGGGATATATATAGGATGGTTTATGTTTTCCTAAAACATTATTCCAAACTTAAGTCGCAACATTTCATTTTAGGTTGTACGAGAAGTCTTCCGACTTATCCATTACATCCGTTAGTACTTAACATCATCAACTCTCGGTGAGTTCATAGCCCCACTTTCTATTACTTAATTGTTTTACAAACCCTTGGGGAGATACATGCTTTATTTTAAACCGAACACATTGCTTTCAAATTGTATGCTTATCTCGATTGTTTTATTAGTACTAAGTTACCGCATTTGCCAAACATAAGTCCCTAAATCATGAATCATTAATCACTATGTAAGAGTGGGCGCGAATATTGTGAATAGATCTATTGGGATTGACGAATCCCGTTTGTGTTGGCCCGTTAGAGGCAAACAAACGCACTATATTTGAGTAACATTAGGTAAAAATGGCAATTTTACCTACAAGGGCACGTACCAACAATTTCTCCAATAAAATTTGGAACACGTTAACGCCTTGATTGCATGATGCTTAGTCTAATAATAAGCTTTGTTTTCAAACCATTGGTGTGAGTCTAATTAACTCACACTACCAACATAATGTGTTCAACCATTAAACAAACTCTATGAATTTCACTCAACCTTTGTGTTGATGCTTTAAGCATGTATTTCGTGTCCATAAAGTCGGGAGTGCACGGAAGGGCAAGATCAAGAAGGCTATACATAAATAATTTATCATTCACAAAGCATCAAAAACTTTATATTGATGTCTTTTGTAATCAATGGAACCAATCGGGACCTATTTTGTAAACTCGATATATTTGAATGATAAAGCCTTTTAAAACGACTCCTTTAGAGATCGTTTTCTTATTATGATCATTGTTGCCATCAAGTAATACCAGTTTGAATTCACTGCATATCCGAATTGGGGTGTTACAGATTGGTACCGAGCCATAGTTATAGGAAACGAGTCTAAATAATGACTTAAACTATAATCGCTTTTGCAAACAAAATATTTTATAGCCTTCCGTTCTCCGTGCCTTCCATCCTCCAGACGATTATTGGCTTTCAAGACATGTTATAATAACATGAACATATTAGTATATTGATATATACACTTGAATTATTTAAAGCTTTCCACAAATATTATAACTATTTTAACATCATATCCTTTGTAGTCACTATGTACGTACTGCATCTCCCGATTACATTCCGCATCACCGAACAAATTCCAAACATTCCAATCATTCCGAACTAGATTTTCCCGATATTAATGACGACTACACGGATGCCGATCGATTACGAAGATGAACCATATGAAGATATGGACGACGAAGAAGAGGATCCGATTATACCAGATTCTCCGAATATAATGTTCGAGATTGGGTTGAACCAGAGGATGATCAAGAGGAAAACTATGTATATGGTGTAGCACCATTATCACCACCTCACCGCCTCGAAACATCTTCCAACCTAATCCTACTAACCCTACTCAAGGACCAACATCAACTCATGAAGTTGGCGGGTCAACCACAATGATACACGCTTTCATAAACTACGCCTAATCTGAACTTTACCGCTTAAAACAACACGGACCTAACTCAACATAAAGTCCAAAGTATGGCATGGCGGATGAATCAACAAGAATCATTTGTCATTGCGGCCAAAACCGAGGCCATCCATGCACGCCAACGCTTGGACTTATTCATACTAGATATGAGTTATGTGAAGAGGACTTGGATTATGTTGCAGATACCATCTTCCATCCACTAACCGGATGGGAAGACATCAAAGATAGGTTATCAAGAGTGAAAGAATCCGAGTACCAAGACGCGTGCAGATTCAAGAACTACGAAATCACTTAAGCTCGACAGAGATCCGACTAGACGTTGCTAACTTGACCGATATTGTCTTCAAAAGGAGTTGTATGATATGCAATCTACTATGAATGCCATGCAACGTAAAATACATCAAAAGAGGTCAAGAAAAGCGTATAAGTGATAGCATCGATGTTCTAGCCAGATATGGAAACATCGATTCGTTCAACCAATCTTAGACTATGTGATATACTAGTTATTTTTGTACTTCTAAACCGATTAGACTCAGTTAGTTCTATGTAACTCATGTAATAGCTAGCAGTAGTAAAACGTTGAAATTACTAAACTGAAAGTTTCAGTTAGTAAATTTTGAAGAAGCTTGTAATAGGTTTCGGTTTTATGCTATCATGTGTTATGATTTAAAACTCCAAACTTTATTATTTCTAACCTTCCATCAAAAATCATGATCTTTTTATAACTCTTGATATCTCTTTTTAATAGAATCATGCCGCCAAAAAAGCTAAAGCACCTCAACCAATGACTCCACCGCCATTGAGCGAATGATTACTACTCGGTGAATGCAACAATTAACGCGAACGAAAGCCATAGTCATTGCTGCCGTTGCCAGCTGCCGGTACTACTTGACATGCTGCCGCTATTCTTTGCAACAACCGCACATTGAAACCGCCGCCATTGGCCGGAAGTTACCGTTCTTCCGAACGCCCATTGCCATTGAGATCGCTTGTTACGCCGAGGCCGCCGCCAGTGAGGTCATTGAAAGCCGCCGCTCATTGCCGCCG
The DNA here is from genome assembly GCA_022545495.1 of Chrysanthemum lavandulifolium. Classification (NCBI taxonomy): domain Eukaryota; kingdom Viridiplantae; phylum Streptophyta; class Magnoliopsida; order Asterales; family Asteraceae; genus Chrysanthemum; species Chrysanthemum lavandulifolium. Next base: position 212,694,104 of record CM040239.1, read on the forward strand.
ATTCTTGCATTGCTATAAGTCGCTAGTTGCTAGGCTTGCAGACTAAGCAACTAGAGGTTGCTCATACAAAGAATTTATGAGTTGCAAACCCACAAATTTCAAGGGTTCAGAAGGAGCCGTGGGTTTAACTCGCTGGTTTGAAAGAATGGAATCTGTGTTCTCAATCAGCAAATGCGCTGAAAGTGACAAGGTTCAATATGCCACTTGTACACTACTGGATCAGGCATTATCATGGTGGAATTCAGTTGCTCAACCAATAGGCATCATGAGTGCTTATCAAATCTCTTGGGTTGCTCTAAAGGGTTTAATGATCAAGGAGTATTGCCCTCGTAGTGAGATACAGAAATTGGAAGTGGAATTCTGGAACCATGTTCTTAAAGGTGTTGACATTGCTACTTACAACCGTCGATTTCAAGAATTGGCGATACTATGTCCATCTATGGTTCCAACAACTGAAAAAGCATTAGAGATATATCGGGGACTTCGCCTATCATCCGTGGGAAGCGTGACATCGTTTGATCCAAAGTCACTTGATGATGCTATGCGAATGTCTCGAAGTCTCATGGATCAAGTGGTTCGAACAGAGCTACCCAAAGACGAATCTCAACACTACCACCAACAACACCAACTACCGTAATAACAACAACCATACCAACAACAACAACAAAAACAACAACAACAAGCGACAATGGGATAACAACCAAAGAAACACTTTCAACAATCAAAATCGTAACACCCAACACCATCAGCAACAAAACAAAAGACAAGAAGCCTCAACGGCTTATGTTGCAGCACCAGCTGGAGGAAATTATGGTGGAACCTACCCAAAGTGCAATAAATGCAACTATCACCATATGGGTCCTTGCCCAGCCAAGTGTCACAAGTGTCAAAAACCAGGACACCTTGCTAAAGACTGTAGAAGCAAAGTTGTGGCTACTAGAGCTAACCTTCAACCGATAGTTACATGTTTCGGGTGTGGGGAGAAAGGACATGTCAAACCCAATTGTCCTCAAAATCGCTGGCCAACAAGGCGGAGATGCTCGTGGTAGAGCTTATGTTATGGGCAACGGTGAACCTCAACAAGACCGAACGTCGTTCTTGTACGCGTTTCACTCAATAATCATCTTGTTAAGGTCTTATTCGATTCCGGTCCTGATATGAGCTTTATATCTTCCAAAATTGCACCTTTACTTAATATTGCACCAACCACTATGGATACTCACTATAGTATTGAATTAGCCAATGGAAACTTAGTAAACACCAATATCGTACTCCAAAACTGTACCCTCAACCTTTTAGATCATCCATTCAGCATCAATCTCATGCCAATCGAACTTGGAAGTTTCGATGTTGTTATTGGCATGGATTGGTTGTCAAAACATCGAGCCAACATCATCTCGTGGTGAAAAGTTGTTCACATTCCTTGTAACAATGAAACTTTGGTCATCCGTGGTGATCAAAGTGGAACTAAACAAACATCATCTCATGTATGAAAACCATGAAGTACATTGAAAAGGATGTTACGCATTTCTAGCTCATGTTACCGAGAAGGAATCTAAAGAAAAACGACTTGAAGACGTTCCTATCGCCGTGAATTTCACGAAGTTTTCCACGAAGACTTACCCGGACTTCCACCATCACGCCAAGTAGAGTTTCACATTGATTTAGTGCCGGGAGCGCGCCGCGGTGGCGCTCCCTGCTGATTTAGCACCATCCGAGATGCAAGAACGGCAAATCAACTACAAGAACTTTCGGACAAGGGGTTTATCCGACCTAGTTCCTCACCTTGGGAGCTCCGTCTTGTTCGTGAAAAAGAAAGATGGATCGTTACGAATGTGTATCGACTATCGTGAGCTAAACAAATTAACCATAAAGAACCGATACCCTTGCGAGAATCGATGATCTATTCGATCAACTACAAGGTTCGACTATTATTCAAAAATAGACCTTCGATCGGGTTACCATCAAGTTAAGGTTCGAGAAGAAGACATTCCAAAATAGCCTTTAGAACTCGCTATGGTCATCACGAGTTCCAAGTAATGCCGTTTGGCTTAACGAATGCACCAAACCGTATTCATGGATCTCATGAATCGGTGTGTAATACCATACTTGGACAAGTTTGTGATAGTATTCATCGATGACATTCTCATATACTCCAAAAGCGAAGAAGAACATAAAGATCATCCGAGAACGATTTTAGATTTGCTCAAAAGAGAAGTTGTATGCAAAATTCTCTAAATGTGAATTCGGATTCGGTCAAGACAATTCCTTGGGCATGTTATCGATAACACGGGTCTACATGTTGATCCCGCTAAAATTGAGGCTATCAAGGATTGGCCAACACCTCGACACCTCTGAAATTGGCCAATTTCTAGGTTTGGCGGTTATTATCGAAGGTTTATTGAGGGTTTTCCTCAATAGCTAAACCTTGACTACGCTAACTCGGAAAAACAAGAAGTACATCGGAGCGAAGATGAAGAAGAAGTTTTCCAAATCCTAAAACAAAACTTTGTAGTGCCCCTATTCTAGCATTGCGGATGGGATCGAAGATTTTGTATTCTATTGCGATGCTTCACACCAAGGATTAGGGCCGTACTCATGCAACGAGAAAAGTCATGGCTTATGCTTCACGACAACTCAAGAAACATGAAGAAAACTACAATACTCATGACTTGGAGTTAGGAGCGAGTCTTTGCACTTAAGATCCGGAGACACTATCTATACGGTACTAGATGTACTGTTTTTATCGACCACAAAAGTCTCCAACACATTCTCGATCAAAAGGAATTAAACATGAGGCAACGACGATGGCTAGAATTGTCGAGTGACTATGATTGCGACATTCGCTATCATCCGGAAAAGCCAACGTAGTAGCGGATGCCCCGAGCGGAAGGAAAGGGTTAAACCTCTACGAGTTCGAGCTTTAGTCCTAACCATTAACTCAAATTTCCTCGCTCAAATACTCAATGCTCAAGCCAAGCGGTAAAACAACAAGACATTGAGAAGGAGAAATTAGATGGCATGATACGAAGAAATTTGAAACCCGCTACGACGGAACTTTATGCTTCCAAGACGAAGTTGGTTACCACTTTATGGTGGTCTCGAGATTTAATCATGCTTGAGTCCCACAAATCCAAATATTCCGTACATCCGGATCCGATAAGATGTATCATGATCTAAAACTACTCTATTGGTGGCCAAACATGAAAGCCGACATTGCCACCTCGCCAAGAAATGCCTTACTTGTTCCAAAGTGAAGGCTGAACACCAAAAACCTTCCGGTCTCTTACAACAACCCGAGATTCCGATATGGAAATGGGAACGAATCACAATGGATTTTATCACTAAACTCCCAAAGACATCCAACGGTTATGACTCCATCTGGGTCATAGTGGATCGTCTCACAAAGTCCGCACACTTCATACCAATCAAAGAGACTTACAAGATGGATCAGTTAACTCGACTATACGTCAAGGAAATAGTCTCAAAACATGGTGCACCGATCTCTATCATATCGACCGAGATGGTAGATTTACCTCAAACTTCGGCGATCACTCCAAGACGCCTTTGGAACAAACCTAGACATGAGTACAACAGATCACCCTCAAACCGATGGTCGAGTGAATCGAACCATTCAAACGCTGGAAGACATGCTCGGAGCTTGTATAATCGACTTTGGAAAAGGATGGGATAACCATTTACCATTGGTCGAATTCTCCTACAATAACAGCTTATCACGCCGAGTATCAAGGCAACACCCTTCAAGCACTTTACGGTCGAAAGTGCCGATCGCCGTCTGTTGGGCGAAGTGGGAGATGTTCAACTCACGGGTCGTAACTCATTCGTGAAACAACCGAGAAAATCATACAAGTCAAAATCGATTACAAAAAGCAAGAGATAGACAAAAGAGTTATGCCGATGTACGACGCAAACCCTTGGAATTCCAAGTTGGAAAGGTTATGCTAAAAGTCTCACCTTGGAAAGGTGTCATACGATTCGGTAAACTGGAAAACTAAACCCACGATACATAGGTCCATTCAAAATCCTCGCTAGGGTTGGTCCATGGCATACAAACTTGAGCTCCCATCGAACTCGAAGAATGTACATCCCACTTTTCATGTATCTAACCTAAAGAAATGTCTATCCGATGAATCGCTTGTTATTCCACTCGATGAACTCAAACCGAGCAACGATCTACACTTCATTGAACAACCCGTGGAGATCATGGACCGAGAGGTCAAACAACTAAAACAGTCGAATACCAATTGTCAAAGTTCACTGAACTCCCAACGTGGCCTGAATTTACATGGGAACGAGAAGACCCGGATCGTCGAAAGTACCCTCACCTTTTGAAGAAGCATCAACATCAGTAACAATTAAATCACGAGGACGTGATTTCTCCAACGGGGAGACTGTAACCACCCGCATTTTCGAGTTACTTTTCATTTCGAGAATTTACTATTCACTTTTACTATTCACATTTACTATTCATTTTCACTATTCATCCGTAAAATTTTATTTCACATTCTCGTAAGATAAATTATTTTAGTAATGAACGAGAGTTTGACAATCGTTAGATCATTTTCGCAAAAGTTATTAAGAAAACATCGTTATAAAGTTTCATTTTGGACGGTCCATCGCTTAAACATCACGCATAACGAAAATCAACTCGATAATTTTCCTAACATCGATAAATTCTTAGATCACTCATGATTAATTTGAGAATTTTTAAAATTCATTTTATGTTACCAAGTAAGCCTCGCTACGAAAAACTAAACTTACGCTTTAAACAAACCTACTTACATCCGGACTTAACGATTCTCGCATGTGTTTCTAATATGTTTTTGACGCTTTTACATTTTTGGAAAAGTCAAACATATTTCCTCCTCCTTGACCATAAAGGAATTAACCTTATCGTTCTACATTTTTGCATAAATCGCAGAACTTTTAAACTTCACAAATAAGCATTAAGTTATCCCGCGTATGAAGAAAACCACATTTTGACATCTCATATCACTTTTAGACTAATTTTAGTCTACTCTAAATAAATTCACGGTCGCTTCCCGAAATTTTGTTTTTTCCGATAAACTGCGACCACGCTTTTTTGACCGTGTTTCCAGCTTTAAGCAGCGTTTTTGCACCCAATGAGACTTATCACTCATTTTATATTTTTATATGGAGTATAATGATGAGTCTCATCATTCCTGTAAGTTTCGTATTTTTACGATACCCGGTTTTACGTTTTATGGCCTAAAGACTTACGGTTGGCATTTAACGGAACCAAAACTTACTCTAAACTCTTGATATTATCAAAACTTATCATCTAAGACACCTAGACACTATGAGACCGACTTAAGGAGGGGGAGTCATCATATTGGTGGCTTAATCCTAACCATGGATCATTTTGATCATTACAAGTGTCCTAACTTAACCATGGTTAATAATTAACCCAATATATGGTTAACCAAACTTACCCTCCTATAAATAGGAAGTGAAATACATCATAAACTCATTCACAAACTGATTTTGGTCGTTCATACCCTAAACCACTCACATCTTCCATCATTTGATCAATAAACTCCAAGTTTATGCAAGGAAGTTCCAAAGATCAAGCTACTTCATCCAATCTCTAGCAAGTAAGTGATCTTCTTGAGTTTAGATCCACTCAAGTCACTTAGTACTTCATCACCAACTCTTCAAGTTTGCAAGGGTGCCAAGGTGTGGAAAGCTAGCTCAATACAAAGTCTTACCCGATCAATCAAAGTCCTATCCTTACTAAGTTACTCCTTTCTATTTTGAAAGCCAAAAGTTGTAAGCAACTTATCACCACCATCATCTCATCTTTATTATTCATAATCTTAACTATTTCATGCTATATATATAGTTACTATGTTGATTCATGATGTACATATACTCAATCACTTGTTTTAATTTACATATTGTCATAAAAGTAACAAACTAGAAAACTAGTCATATCCTATACATGTGAGACCATTAAAATCAGTAACATATGGACTATGTAACTTACATAATATGGTAGACAAGATAAAAGGTAAATATAGCAACTTGAATCACCCGAAACGGACAAACGAGTCAAAAGTTATAGGAAAAGAAGTTAAGCGAAACCTAAACGCCAAAACTGCCATATGGGGACTGCTTGGTTCTGCCATTTTGAAAGTCGTACTTATGGTCCGAATCATAAAAAGTTAAAACACGAAAGTTGTCCGAACGACGTTTTCCTTCAATAACAAAGAAGCTCGGACCTTGAAAACGCTTAAATAGGCCAAAATCTTTCAAAACAGAAATCTGCCGTAAATATAGTCTCACAACTATACTTTTGTCACAACTAAAAGCAAACCAAGACGCCTAATGGCCATTAGCCAAGACCACGGCTACGGCTAAGGCCAAAGCTAAGTCTCAATACCATGGTAGTCAAGACCAAAGTCACGGCAAGACCATGGCTAAAGCCTCGAGGCTTGTTTGAAACGACGAGAACTTGTAAAAACTAGATAGTTATTAAAACATGATAAACTTTATGTTATAACAATCTTCACTCAAAACATATGTTGTATTTACTAAGTGCTACAATAGTAGGGAGCTTCATGTGAGGGGTTTCATTTGAGTAAAGCGTGTCGACGAGTTCTTTGATTTACGAATTAAAGTGTCCTAGCTCCTCGAGCGTTCTCGCATGACCTCGAATTATGATGGCCCGAGCGGTAGTACGATATCTATAAACTAAATACGTTTTCACATATTAAAGATCTTTCTATAAACATCAAATGAAAATTGACTACATCATGATCAACATAGGGATATATATAGGATGGTTTATGTTTTCCTAAAACATTATTCCAAACTTAAGTCGCAACATTTCATTTTTAGGTTGTACGTAGAAGTCTTCCGACTTATCCATTACATCCGTTAGTACTTAACATCATCAACTCTCGGTGAGTTCATAGCCCCACTTTCTATTACTTAATTGTTTTACAAACCCTTGGGGGAGATACATGCTTTATTTTAAACCGAACACATTGCTTTCAAATTGTATGCTTATCTGATTGTTTTATTAGTACTAAGTTACCGCATTTGCCAAACATAAGTCCCTAAATCATGAATCATTAATCACTATGTGAGAGTGGGCGCGAATATTGTGAATAGATCTATTGGGATTGATTTAATCCCGTTTGTGTTAGCCCGTTAGAGGCAAACAAACGCACTATATTTGAGTAACATTAGGTAAAATGGCAATTTTACCTACAAGGGCACGTACCAACAATTTCTCCAATAAAATTTGGAACACGTTAACGCCTTGATTGCATGATGCTTAGTCTAATAATAACTGTTTTGTTTTCAAACCATTGGTGTGAGTCTAATTAACTCACACTACCAACATAATGTGTTCAACCATTAAACAAACTCTATGAATTTCACTCAACCTTTGTGTTGACAGTTTTAAGCATGTATTTCAGGTCCATAAAGTCGGAAGCTGGCACGGAAGGGCAAGATCAAGAAGGCTATACATAAATAATTTATCATTCACAAAGCATCAAAAACTTTATATTGATGTCTTTTGTAATCAATGGAACCAACTGGGACCTATTTTGTAAACTCTGATATATTTGAATGATAAAGCCTTTTTAAAACGACTCCTTTAGAGATCGTTTCTATTATTATGATTTGTGCCATCAAGTAATACCCAGTTTGAATTCATTGCATATCCGAATTGGGGTGTTACATTTATGATCTAGTAAGAAAAACATGCAAGTATACTATGATCCATACCACTTTTACATGTTTTTATTTCTTAATATGAGTTTAAATTACCCTATTAGTATTCCTATAAACCCTATCATTTTGGTGAAGTTTAGGAACCCATGACACCCTAAGAAGGTGTATGGTAGGTTTAGAATATCTTTGGTGTTGATTGAAAGAGATTGGATCAAGTTACAAACTAGAAAAATCATTTTTGACGATATATATTTAGCTACTGTCACGTTTTGTAAAATATACTTAAAAACGAAACCGTGGTCGCTTGAACGGGTTAAAACGGGTTTATAACGAAGAAGTTACGCTAGTTTCAAGTTTAACGACGAAAACTAATTTTCTGGAATAGTACTTGCTGTCAAGGGATTTTTAAGGGGCAAAACCGAGTTTTAAACACAATCTAAATGATTCGATTTATCAAAAATATATTAGCATACATTAACACGAAACCAATGATATATAAAACGTAGAAAACCAAGCTATAACGACTAAGTTACAAGCGTTTGAAATATGGCTATCGTAACTATTATTTTTCACAAATAATAACACATACATATTTTCTATTAGACCAAAATGGTTATCGCAAGTGACCATGTTTGGAGCCGTTTTTCAATCGATAGAGTACTTTTGAGAAAACGATGTCTACAAGTAAAAGTGAGTTCGCCTATCCTATTTTCCAAAATGTTCAACCGTTCGTCAAACAAAGATATAACGAATAATATACGATCACTCAAACTTTTCAGAAAACTACTCATAAATTATATTTTTAGTTCGACTACCTTACTTTATCTATATTTTTTCCTATGATTGTGACTTCTATGATCAAAAGTTAAATGCTAAGACTTTTAGATATCACTACAAGCTTTCCAAAACCATTGAGTTTGTTTTCTAACATTCGATATTCACCATTTTGCGACTAAGCTTCGCGAGGTTACTTAGTCATTTCCATGAGTTATCAAAGTATATTATTTTATGACGCAAAACTATAAATTCTTGTTCTATTTCTAAACGATTATCGAGGGATGTTGTTTCAACATATATAAGCGTAAAGTATTTTGTAACTTGACAAGATGTCATAAACATATATTTCGACGATAAACTCTATTTTCAAAAATGCACATGTGGTATAGATTACACGTGAACTTGCATGTACGATATATATTCATGATTTATAATAGATCATATCATTCATATTAGGTTGCAGATAGAGATTGCACCTCATTTCAGTATTGCCACTATACCATCATAATCATTGTATCAGGTGAGTTTTCATAGCCCCGTCTTTCAAGTTTATATTTCATTTCAAACCTACGGGGGAGAATACATTGCACATCATTTTATTACGAGCCCAAGTATATCAAATTCATTTACATTGCTTAAGTTACCTCATTGCCAATTGAATGTCCCCATTTCATAATCATGAACCGTTAATTACGAGATGGCGAGGTGAGTGAATAGATCTATTGAGAGTGACTCCTCCATCCCGGTTGGTGGTTCCAACTGGTCAAACGGATGCATTTCATTTAATATCAGTATGAGAGTTGTTTAGCAAACACTCTGTTGGGGCGAACATCATGAACAGTCTAGCTTCGGTGTCATGTGCTTATAGCAATTGTATCATTTTTATGTGACATATTTGTCATACATGACCTATACTTGTGGTAGTCGTATAAAACATTTTCATAAACTCTATGAACTCACTCAACCTTTGTGCTGACACTTTTAGCAATGTATTTTCAGGTATCTAAGGCATATACTTCATGGCATGCATAAGGACTTATCATAGAGTCGCGGTGACGACGCGTCTCACATGGGTTTTATGCTCTTTAAAACATCGTTTGGATTAACAAACTTATTTCCGCACATGTTGATTGTCCTATGGGACCTATGTTTTATAAACTCTGAATGTTATCTTATATCAAACGATGTATTTTCAAAGCGAAACTTTAGGTCGTTCAATATAAGCTATAATCTTGTGATGCTATGGCGATCACGCCTCGGTATTCCATTCATTTGCAAAACATGTATTTTGGGGTGTGACAGTTGGCATAAGAGCAAGAGTTATAGAGAACTAGGTTGTATCATTGACCCTAGACTATAACTACATCATCATAGCATCTCATCATTTCATCATAAGTGCATATTCACTATACATGCGAATTCATACGCACATTATACGGGTTATTTACTTTCATTTTGCATCGATTGTCACAGAGATGTCTTCAGATACCCATCCCATCATCATTTCTTCAGACTCTGACATGGAGCATGTCTTGTCATCTCCTATTATAGACACTGACATGGATAATGTCTCGCCACTCCCTACTATAGCCTTAACATCAGTTGGCTCTACACCAGACTCACCACTCGTATTATCCGATACTGAGACCGAATCCTTTGAGGAGGACGAAGTTGCACCTACACCACCACTGTCACCATCGATTCGTTGTAGGAACATGGCAATTCCTATCATTCTGTCGGGACAGATCATACCATTTGGTAGGGCTTACAGGCTTAGTCCTAATGGACCTATTAGGATGTTTACTGCAAGGAAGAGAGTACATTCTCTTACCCTCATTCTTAGATCATGTGCTACTCATGTACTACAACCACCATGAGCTACTCATACCACTATTAGTCGTCCAATAGTGCATACTCCAGTTTTATCTCTAAAACATCGTAAGGCAACATGAAAGAGGGTAGTATTTCATTCACCATCATTTCCTAAATCACCACTAGGATTTTCATCATCATCATTGTCATCATTTTCATCATCATTATCATCTAGAGCACCATCCGTGCCATCACATCTCATAGACACTACTTATACATATGACTTGCAGCTTGGGAAGCGTGCATGATTTGACACACCATTACCATCTATCACTAAGACTACAGACACTACACCATCTTATAGGTTTGAAGACTGTGAGAGTTCTAGGGCTGTTGCTGCTAGACAACCTACTGCTCCTACACTTGAGACACGATTAGACCATGAACAGGAACATATAATAAGTACCTTGCTATCTAATGTAATCTTTATATTTTATTATCTCCACGATAATCACAACCTTTGTTTATTTCATTCCCTATTCCAATTGCCCAATTTTCAATCATTTCGCAACAATATACCGCTATCTTACTAGAGATTAGGGCAACTTTATTCTTGACCAATTAGGAGACTATTACCATTCCATGAGGTTCTTCCATGTATCCTACAAACCATTCAACAAATTTTATTCCAAGCTATTTTACTACCATCTTAGGAAAATGGTTTCACATAATTCTAAAACAAGCTGTTTTGTTACCACCCTATAAATTGATTTTCAGTCATTCTATCAACTATTTACTACCATTACGCGAAACGACTTTCATGTTTCTTTGAAAAATTGTTAGGCCATTATTTTACAAAACAACACGTTGAATACTATCTAAAACTTCGGAGAAACATAATACCATTTCAACAAAACCAAGCATCACATCATTTGTCCTCGATTATACATAACCTGATCACCTATGTATAATTCAGGAAGAATTATGTCATGAAAGAAACAAGCATCTTTTCAAACTTCCTAAAACAATCTTCATTCAAAAGCAAAGCCTTGTAATGAGATAAATTGTTCATAAACATCTATAGATACCTACGCCATTCATCACTCTATAGATACCTACGCCATTCATCACTCACCCAACCGATAAGTTGAAATTTTTACCAGTGACCTTTTTAGGAAAGACTTTCCATACCATCTACGAGGAGGATTCCTCGATACAAGAAAACAATGAAAGGATTTCGGAACTACTAACAAGGACTAGAAGTATGTAGTAAGATGTTTCAAAACTCAATAGAAATCTTAAGACATCACGAGACAATCTGAACCACTAACTTTCAACTAGAAGCCAAATTCTATCGTTTCAAAAGTACCAGCTGGACCGAGTTACAAGATTTAGTACGAAGCGAATGCACACTAAGCAACACTGTAGAAATAAACTAAGCCTCCTAACTGAGACTACAGAACATTCCATTAAACATGGCCTCAGCAATATGTAAACTTCCCTACAATGAGTTTCCCTCAAAGGATAATTGAGTTAAATTAAGGTTATCGATATAAACTTCCCCTAAGGCATTGTGTTCTCTAGAAATTACAGATAACCTCACTTCCATATCAAGAGAGGCAACAGGCCTGAACAAATCAAACAATCAATGACTCCCCATCTACACGTGAAAACAGAACAAATATTCTTCGACATAGTATCAGCTGATATCTACGTTTCTACCAGCATGATAAAAATCTAAGTGATGAACTATTTTAGAAACACCCAAGTAAGATTAATACCTATGCCTGTAGATTTTGCCTAAGATCGACTGATAGACATTATCCAACATTAGAAACTAAACATTCATGCAGACATACCTACCCGACTACTTCATCCTTTATAGTGCTTTCATTTTAAATGGATTTTATTTAAAATGAATTTATACAAATCATATACCTTGTAGGAAATTTTTTTTCCCCTGAAGTACCTGTTTTAACAAGTAAGTTCTTTTTGGTCAATCTTTAACAAAACCATCGTACGTTAAGAACCGTATAAACATCAATCTTTGATAAACAGTTCTACTTTGCATAACAACTAAATTTTGAATCATCAAGAAAAATATTACTTAGAAAGTCGTTTGTTCAAAATTGTAAATTCATTCATTCAAAGAAGAGATTTCAAACAAAACACTCAATATCGGAATAAATCTTGAAAATCAACCACCACACTACATCACTTACATATTTAGGGTTTTGTGACTTGACAACATAGAGCGTGGAAATATTTCGATAAGAGAAATTAAGAGAGACACCATCAAACAATAAACATTTTAGTAATGGAGACTAAGCACCTTAGGCAAGGAAGACTCAAGTCATGACATTCGCTAGAACTAGAAACGCGAGGAATCACAACTGTTACCCATAATCTATTCTTTACAATAATTCCCTTTTCGACAGACTTGACATTTTGGAATTTATCATGAGACACATGGTATCAATTTCAATTATACCAAATATAAGGTAGCCGATTCACCTTAGACTTCTGACAATCATTTCAAGATTCCCATGGAACCTACTAGGACATGAGTACCGCCTATTATCCTCAGCTCAATGGTCAGAACGAGAGAACGATTCAAACAACAGAAGATATACTCAAAGCACGTGTGATTTTCTGGAAATGATTAGGCAAATTATTCTTCATCGAACCAGTTCCCTTACAACAATAGTTATCACATGAACATACTGACTACATCATTTGAGGCACTCCATGGTTGAAATGTCAATCACCTATTGACAAGCCAAAAATCAGGAAAGTCCAACTCACTAGTCCATAACTTATTCATGAAACAACAAAGAAATTGTACAGATCAAGAATCAGTTACAAGCAACAACAAATAGATAGAAAAGCTACGTCGATATACGACGCAAAATATTGGAAATGTGTTCCATAAGTCACAAACCATTAAATTTCAAGTTGTATGAGTTATATTGAAAGTCTCGCCTTGGAAAGGCGTGGTATGATTCGAAAAATGCGGATGTTAAATTCTTTTCACAAATGACACCGTAGAAACCAACATGAAATTTGAATTCGAATTGAATTCCTTTTGGAGTGGGCGAATGTGAAAAATTGTAATTTGAGTCATTTCTCAAATTTACTATTCATCTAGAATTTACTATTCACTAGTTACTATTCATCATTTTACTATTCATCGTTTTGAAGTCGGTTTGAGACTTTGAGAGGTTATTCAAAATTTTACTATTCACGAAACACTATTCATTCCGGAGAAAATCACTATTCATGATTCACTATTCATCATTTTTCGTAAACTAGGTTTACAGTATCAAATCTGGCGTAACCTTGAGGTTAAAATCGCGTATTCATGGAACATCATTGAGAACATTACACATAGACTAGAGTTATTCTACATGTCATCGATAACATCATTTTCATATTAGTTCATGCATGAGTTTGCATATTTCATTAACGTATATTTATTAATTAAATAAACGCTATCGCACGATCAATTATTTTGAATAATTGATCCGACACTTCCAACTATCATCATGATATATTTTATACTCATTTTAAGACTATAAAAACTATATTATTAGTTTACCCGATGTTTGAATTTATTTTGGTATAAAATTGTTATATATATATATATATATATATATATATATATATATATATATATATATATATATATATATATATATATTTGACGGTTTTCGTAAATTCTATTCGATAAATTATTTATTCACTCAATACTTGCGAGAAATGCATTTTTATAATTTTTATGACTTCGATATATTTTATTTTGTTTCGTTAAAATCGATTTCTAGCTAACGCTACACTTAATAATTAATTATATGTACAAAATACACATTATGCATAACTTTAACTACACTTAACTATCAAAAATACATAAAATTTATCTCCCTTATCCCATTGCCCCCCCCTAGTCATCAAAGTAGCAAAATTGATTTTTACTACTTAAATTACCAAATTGCCCTTGTGGCTAGATATTTCTACTACTTACATCTTATTTCCTGAAAACAAAACATACAAACACATATATTGAAGGTGTAAAAAGCATGAAACCCTTTCATCCCTTTTGTTAATGATCGACCAAGCAAGAACAACAGGAAGAAACCATAATTTTTCCAAGATTTAGTGTTTATAAATTTCTATTAGTAATCTATGTTAAGGTTTTGAAATAAAAACCTATAGATTAATTAAGTCTTCTAGCTCAAAAACTCTTCATTCACTCAAGTAAGCTTAAACTAATTTTTCCTACTCTTATAAACTCTTACTTGATATATTTTTATGATCTAGTAAGAAAAACATGCAAGTATACTATGATCCATACCACTTTTACAAGTTTTTATTTCTTAATATGAGTTTAAATTATCCTATTAGTATTCCTATGAACCCTATCATTTTGGTGAAGTTTAGGAACCCATGACACCCTAAGAAGGTGTATGGTAGGTTTAGAATATCCTTGGTGTTGATTGAAAGAGATTCGATCAAGTTACAAACTAGAAAAATCATTTTTGACGATATATATTTAGCTACTGTCACGTTTTGTAAAATCTGGAATTTTCAGTAAGTTGTGAGTTATTTTGGCTTATATTTTCAGAAAATAGACTTAAAAACAAAACCGTGGTCGCTTGAACGGGTTAAAACGGGTTTATAACGAAGAAGTTACGCTAGTTTCAAGTTTAACGACGAAAACTAATTTTCTGGAATAGTACATGCTGTCAAGGGATTTTTAAGGGCAAAACCGAGTTTTAAACATAATCTAAATGAGTCGATTTATCAAAAATAAATTAGTATACATTAACACGAAACCAAGGATATATAAAACGTAGAAAACCAAGCTATAACGACTAAGTTACAAGCGTTTGAAATATGGCTATCGTAACTATTATTTTTCACAAATAATAACACATACATATTTTCTATTAGACCAAAATGGTTATCGCAAGTGACCATATTTGGAGCCATTTTTCATATCGATAGAGTACTTTTGAGAAAACGATGTCTACAAGTAAAAGTGAGTTCGCCTATCCTATTTTCCAAAATGTTCAACCGTTCGTCAAACAAAGATATAACTAATAATATACGATCACTCAAAGTTTTCCGAAAACTACTCATAAATTATATTTTTAGTTCGACTACCTTACTTCATCTATATTTTTCTCTATGATCGAGACTTCTATGATCAAAAGTTAAATGCTAAGACTTTTAGATATCGCTACAAGCTTTTCAAAACCATTGAGTTTGTTTTCTAACATTCGATATTCACCATTTTGCGACTAAGCTTCGCGAGGTTACTTAGTCATTTCCATGAGTTATCAAAGTATATTATTTTACGACGCAAAACTATAAATTCTTGTTCTATTTCTAAACGACTATCGAGGGATGTTGTTTCAACATATATAAGCATAAAGTATTTTGTAACTTGACAAGATGTCATAAACATATATTTCGACGATAAACTCTATTTTCAAAAATGCACATGTGGTATAGATTACACGTGAACTTGCATGTACGATATATATTCATGATTTATAATAGATCATATCATTCATATTAGGTTGCAGATAGAGATTGCACCTCATTTCAGTATTGCCACTATACCATCATAATCATTGTATCAGGTGAGTTTTCATAGCTCCGTCTTTCAAGTTTATATTTCATTTCAAACCTACGGGGGAGAATACATTGCACATCATTTTATTACGAGCCCAAGTATATCAAATTCATTTACATTGCTTAAGTTACATCATTGCCAATTGAATGTCCTCATTTCATAATCATGAACCGTTAATTACGGAGTAAGCGAGGGTGAGTGAATAGATCTATTGAGGGTGACTCCTCCATCCGGGTTGGTGGTTCCAACTGGTAAAACGGATGCATTTCATTTAATATCAGTATGAGAGTTGTTTGGCAAACACTCTATTGGGGTGAACATCATGATCAGTCTAACTTCGGTGTCATGTGCTTATAGCAATTGTATCATTTTTATGTGACATATTTGTCATACATGACCTATACCTTGTGGTGGTCGTATAAAACATTTTTATAAACTCTATGAACTCACTCAACCTTTGTGTTGACACTTTTAGCAATGTATTTTCAGGTATCTAAGGCATATACTTCATGGCATGTATAAGGACTTATGCACTTTAAAACATCGTTTGGATTGTAACAAACTTATTTCCGCACATGTTGATTGTCATATGCGACCTATGTTTTATAAACTCTGAATGTTATCTTATATCAAACGATGTATTTTCAAAACGACACTTTAGGTCATTCAATATAATCAGCTTCGTGATGTTATGGCGGTCACGCTCCGGTATTCCATTCATTGCAAGCAATTATTTTGAGGGTGTGACAATATGTGTTCACTTGTGTGCGTTATCGATTAGTCTCATTGGCTTTTCGACCTCCGTATTAACCCTTTTTGTTGCACTCACCTTTAGTGCAAGATACCCCTAGTTACACCCCTTTTGAGCCTATCATTTCATTTTCTAATCCTTATTTTCGTTACACCCTTACACCTTAACCTACCGTGTAGTCTTACTTTTTATCTTGAAGTCATTGTTCGCCTTTGTTTGTGGTTCAAAATAAAGTTTCGAGAGGCTTACCTAATCATCTACATCTTACTGAAGATCGTCAAAGTCCCCAAGTTATCTCCTTATGCTCGGTTCAAGTGGGGGATGTAATTGAAAAAAAAAAAAAAAAACCCATTATTATTCGAGTTCTGATGCGATGAATTATAAGCACTATATAAAGAAATTGGCATTAAGAATAATCTCGATCACATTCGAAGGTTGGAAGAATCGTTCAAGAAAGAATAATGGTGGATTCCAGTGACATATATTGATCATATGAAGATGAACCTCGAACTAACGGTTTGGCGATGACAACTTGGTTTTAAGCTAAGACTATTTGTTTTCTTTTTCTTTTACACCCATTAAAATATCCCATGCCTTACCTTACCTTTTTGTCGTGAAGCATGTCTAGGTGATGCAGCGAGCAATCCTTGATGTCTTGGCCATGGATTTGGTCATGTATAATTGATTTTGTCCACTTCGTCATGACACGTTAGTAATGACACCACCCCAAAGACTTTGAATCATTATAACCCAACATTTCTTTCTAAAATTTGTCTTAACCTTAGCTCTAGTGGTGGAGTAGTGTGTAATTACCAAGCTTATGATAGAATACATACTATGTCCGTGCAATTGAGTGATCACCCCGAAATTAACACTTAGATTAGGATGAGAGTGAGAGTGTTTTCGTTCCCATTTCGTGAGGTGTTCGGTCTTATTAATATTCTAGCATGGAAATTATAACTACGCATTCATTGAAGATGTATCTTTTGTAGTCTAAATTGGTCTACTTGAGGGCAAGTAGAATTTAAGTGGTGGGATATTTGATAACATCAAATAGTCATGATTTTCTAAAAGTTAATTTCCCCCTTTATCATCACACTTGGAGTAAATTACTCATGAAAACATCCGTATTCCTTATTATTTCATTTCAGGACTTATTCAATGCAAGGAAGCTGCAATTGGACATTTTTAAGCCCTATTGATTAGATTGTCTCTTAACTACGGCGTAACCAAGTGATGAAGTTACGACATAACTAAAGATTATGAAGGCTACGGCGTAACCCTCAGCTCAAATTACGCCATAACAACTGATAAGCACCTTATTGACAAAGACTACGGCATAACCCTCAGCTCAGGTTACGCCGCAATGAAGAAGTACACATGATTTCTGAAAGCTACGGGCGTAACCCGCCTAAGGTTCGCCGTAGCCATGATAACACAAAGATTGAAGAGGTTACGACGTAACTACGATAAGATGCGCCGTAACTAGTTGAAGCCTATAAATAGTCGAAGGTTTCACCGTTTAATCATCTCTCTTTCCCAAACCTTCTAGGGTTTGGGAGATCAAAACACAGAAGAAAAAGCATGGCTTAGGAGCGCTGAATAACAAAGTACTTGTCTACGATTTCCGTTGTATTCGAGTTTGAATTATTTTTATATTTTTCTAGGACTTATACTATGAATTCATATCATTAATTGAAGTTTGCATTTATGTTATTGTTATTCTCTTTAATTATTTATAGACATTTACTAGTCTTTTCATAGATCTCTAGCCTTGGTAGTATTATAAGCTTGGTAGTATCTAAAGGGCCGGGAGATATGACCAACTAACGCCAGTCTGATAGATTGCGAAGTATGGAAGAAATTGGCCATAGTACCACCACTCTTCGTGTGCGAACTGACCAAATGATCACCTATCAAGTGGAGATATTTAAGAGGTTAGGGGTAATCTAAGTTCCTAACGGCCGAGTTCCCACCGTCTCAATCTAGTAGATTTGGTGCTTAATGACTGCTATTAGGTTGCCGAATGATCCCGGGTGACCTGTTTATCTTGGTGAGGAATATAAGAACCATAGGCTATGACGAATTGACCAAATGAGTCTGGTCATAATTAACCACTATAATGAAACTTAATATCGAGATTCAATTGATACTTGTATCCTTCGTTAAGTTTCGTTTATTTGACTCTTTATCCTAAACTTCTGGTGTCTGTGTGAGTAGAATAATAGCATATCAATGAATTACAACAACTTTGTCATACCAATATATTATCAATATCATTTCTAATCATCTTAGTTCTTTCAAGGTCACAACTCTCATTTTAGTATAGTGGTAAGTATTCCCGCCTGTCACGCGGGTGACCCGGGTTCGTTCCCCGGCAGCGGCGCCAAAATGCTGATGTGCTATTTCATCCTGCTTTTAATATTTATAAAACTTAGTTAACTTAGGATAGACACATGCTAACGGGCAGAGAACCCGATCAGATATAGTAAAGCCTTAGGTAAATCCGAGTATCGTCCCAAGAGATCTGTGACCTTGAAAGAACTAAGATGATTAGAAATGATATTGTTAATATATTGGTATGACAAAGTTGTTGTAATTCATTGATATGCTATTATTCTACTCACACAGACACCAGAAATTTAGGATAAAGAGTCAAATAAACGAAGCTTAATAAAGGATACAAGTATGAATTGATTCTCGATATTAAGTTTCAATATAGTGGTTAATTATCATCAGACTCCTTTGGTCAATTCGTCATGGCCTATGGTTCTTAGATTCCTCACTAAGATGAACAGGTCACCCGGGATCATTCGGCAACCTAATAGCAGTCATTAAGCACCAAATCTAGTAGATCAAGACGGTGGGAACCCGGCGATTAGAACTTAGATTCCCCAACCTCTTAAATACTCCAATTGATAGGTGATCATTTGGTCGGTTCGCACACGAAGAGTGGTTGTACTATGGCCAATTCCTTCCATACGTCGCAATCTATCAGATTGGGGTCAGTTGGTCATATCTCCCAGCCCTTTAGATACTACCAAGCTTATAATACTACCAAGGCTAGAGATCTATGAAAAGACTAGTAAATGTCTACAAAGAATTATATAGAATAACAATAACATAAATGCAAACTCCCATTAATGATATTAATTCATAGTATAAGTCCTAAAAAAATATAAAAAGAATTCAAACTCGAATACAACAAAATCGTGACGAGGACTTCGTTGATCGGCTCCTAAGCCATGCTTCTTCGTTTTGATCTCCCAAACCCTAGAAGGTTTGGGAAAGGAGATGATTAAACCTGAAACCTTGACTATTTATAGGCTTCGAACTAGTTACGGTAATCTTATCGGTAGTTATGTCGTAACCTCTTCAATATTTTGTGCTTATCCATGGCTCTGGCGTGACCTTAGGCGGGGTTATGCCGTAGCTTTAAATAAATCATGTGTTTCTTCATTATGGTGTAACTTTGGTGAGGGTTATCCGTAGTCTTTGTCAATAAAGTGCTTATCGGTTGTTACGGTGTAACTTTGAATGAGGGTTACGCCGTAGCCTTCATAATCTTTAGTTATGTCATAACTTCATCACTTGGTTACGCCATAGTTAAGAGACAATCTTATCAATAGGGCTTAAAAACGTCCAATTGCAGCTTCCTTGCATTGAATAAGTCCTGAAATGAAATAATAAGGAATAAGGATGTTTTCATGAGTAATTTACTCCGAATTTAATGATAAAGGGGGAAATTAACGTTTAAAAAATCAGAACTATTTGATGTTATCAAGTGTAATACTCTTCATCTTTCTTACAGTGTTATTTCACAAAAGATAAATAATTGTCACTTAAAAATATCAAAATGAATAAAAATGAAGCAAACTATGAAAATAGAGACTTGACATATATTCTCAAAATCAAACAAGTGTTGCATTAAATTAGCATTTTTTTGAACAAAATAAGAATTCACCTAAAGAGACTTTAACCCTTTTATTTCTACTAAGAATATAATATCACAAGTGACAGATAACATTGGTTGCATTAAAAAAAATATATGCGCTTGTCAATTGCGATAAAAGGCACAAAAACTATCTTGTAACTGAAAATTATAAAAATATTAGAAAACACATAGGTGATAATATATAAAAATATGCAGAGCAATGAAATATCTCAGGTGATATTAAAGGTTAAAAAGCATACTTGTTTGTTTATGAAATATCACAAGTGATATTAGACATTAACCTTTTTTTAATAAAATATCACAATTGATATTAGACATGTAATATAATAAAGCTTAATAATAAGCATGAAAACGTATGAAAATAGACGAAACGTATAAAAATAGACGAAAACGTATAAAAACTGCAAAAAACAGACGAAAACGTATGAAAAAGGACAAAAACGTATAAAACGAATGAAAAGCGTATATAAACGTATGAAAACAAAAAAAAAGGTCTAAAAACGGACGAAAACGTATAAAAACAGATGAAAATAGACGAAAACGTATGAAAACGGATGAAAACGTTTGAAAACAGACAAAAGCATCTAAAAATGGATGAAAACGTAAAAAAATGGACGAAAGCGTAAATAAACCTATGAAAACCGATGAAAATGGACGAAAACGTAAGAAAACAGATGAAAACGTATTAAAACGAACGAAAACGTAAGAAAACAGACGAAAAGGTATGAAAACGGACAAAAACTTAAGAAAACGGACAAAAATGAACAAAAACATTGGAAAACGGACATATTAGATCAAACATGGACTTAGGTTTAGACATATTAATTCTTAGGTTAATCACCACCATTAGATCAAACTAGATGGAATGTGGAGATTTATCCCTTAGTATGCTAGAATTTTTGAGTATGTAGAATAACGTGCCTCTTCTTGTTATAGCATTCGTGTATATTCAGGAAAAAAAAAGTAAAAGAAAAATGGTTATATAGATATGGATTATGCATGTTTATCGGACGAGCCTTAAAGCAACTAGTAATGTTGTTTATTGCGATCAAACCATTCTTAAGAAATGCATGGAAGCGTATTCCACGACAACATGAGAATATATTAGTCGTGTACGACTAATAATTAAGGGTGAAAATGAGTGAAATTTGAACCTAAGCTCTCGTCGAGCTCGGCCTTGCTCGTTTGTGCAATTTTGCAATAAAAAATAAAATTGGCTCGAGCTCGGCTCATAATATTTTTATTTTAAGCTCGTTAATAAGCTTGTTATTGAGCTAGTTAATAAGATCGCCTATAATACTAATTTATAATGTTTATATATGTTTAATACGTAAAATATCATAGTGTCGCTTAGGCTCGTGAGCCCAATTGAGCTTTGTATGTAAACTCGGGCTCGAGCTCTCTTTGGAATGCTTCTAACACGTAAATGTGACAACATATTCGGGATTACACTAGTTGTATAGTTAGGCACATACGCAGGTACTAGAACCGTCAATATTGTAAAGTGGTGCGTATGTTAGCCTATATATACCCCTCTACTTCCATGGAGGGCGAAGTTCAAATTTGTTTGTATTGTCAAGTTAACTATTCATAAAGAAACACACATCTTACCTTTCTCTCTCTACTCTCTCACTAAAATGGCTTTCTCATATTATGAGTTTCCTTGACCTCCCGAATTTACATATCAACCGAATTATCAATCCTGTCAAGTGGCATCAGAGCTTGGTTCTTATTATGGTTGATTTTGTGGTTTTATATTGTCAAAACGTCATTTTATATCTATTTTAACCATGCTCTTAACTGTTTTTACATATCTTTTTGGTTATAACAATTTTATAACAAAGTGTGGTAAAAATTTAATACTTACTTTTTAGTTTCGCATTTGTTTCGTGGGTCTTATTGTGCAAGATATCAGCTTTTGTGTAACATAAGATATTTGTGACTTTTGTACCATCCCGCGAACGATTCTTTTGTGGTCAAAAAGGGTCAAAAAGTTAGATTCTACTAGGGTTTTTTGGGTTAGTGCATAACTGTTTATGAAGACCTTCGAGATTCTCTTGAAACTCTCATCCTTCGAGTTTAGACAGACTCAAAGGAAGCTTCAAATTTCTCTAATAAAGACCCTAAACCGTCGACTTTGGACAAATTCGAAAGAACCTCCGAGCTTCTCAATAGCTTCGAGTTTCTAAGACTGTTTCAAAAACCTCCGAGTTTCTACTCAGAGTCAAACCATTGACCAAAAAAAAATCAAAATAACAACACTATGTGGACTTCATTATTTTACCTTCACAAGTCCAAACGAAAAGAAAAATCAAAACGCGACTTATATGATTTCTGTATGTAACCACAAGCCAAAACCAGTCAATAAACTAAAAAAATCAAAATATAAATTAATTTTCTAATTATAAGAAATGTTTAATTCAAAAGAAAATATATCAAATCTTGTTTTTCCCTCCTGAATCAGTTAAATTTTCACCAGATAAACATTTCACCACATCAGGAAAAAAACAAGAGCGTCTTATGGGACGGTCCCTTATATATACGGGACTGTCCATGTTTAAGGGATCGTCCCCCACTCCTCCTGGTGCCTATAAATATTGCACTATTCTCAGCATAAAACTTTACCTCTTGAGCACTAAAACTTTATGTCTTTCTAAGACTTTCAAATCTCACTTCTTTGATCATATTAACTTGTTGTAGTTTGTTTACAAGTGATCACATCTATCCTCTCTCAAAGTGTAAAGAGAAGAACGCTCGTATTTGTCAAAAAATGAAGTGTTGAAGAACAAACATTCACCTCGTAACCTTTGTTACATTTCTCTCCTTAATCTAAACTCTCTATATATTGATTCTTGTGTAATTGAGTAGATCCAACTTGTGTGTAAGCTCGAAATTGTGATATGTGAAAATTCAGACTTGGTGTTGGTCCATAAGGTGTGACGTGTAGTGGCTACTATTGTGTGTAGTGTTGTGTAGATTGGTTTTAGCTAGGATTAGAATTCGACATTCCGTCTAGTGTCGTAAATTGGTGTAAGCAAAGGTGTACGGTTTTCTCCAACATAAGGGAGCTTGTTGATATAGTGTTGGTGAACTCTCGAGTGTGATACTCAAGGAGTGGAGTAGGGCGAAGATTGAGCTTCGTATCCGAACCACTATAAATCTCCATGTCTTTGTTTGATCATTCTTTCCATTTACTATTCTATCTTTTTACTTTGTTATCATTGTTTATATTCTTTGTATATAATTGCTTTGATATCACATAAACTTTGAATCTAAAAGTCTTTGAAAAGAAACTTGAAAAAGGTTTTAAAAGTGTTACACCCGAAACCCATTTTCAAATGGGTATGACTCTAGATGAAATTGACTAAGACTTTTATGAGTCGGAGACTCGATATAATTGGTTAGTCAACAGATGTTAAGTTGAGGGCGTTATGTGATTGGCTAGTCAAACCCGATAGTCAATTTAATAGTCAAAGAAGATGTAATATGGTTATAGAAAGATTGATGTGTCTCAAATATAAGAGATATAGACTTAAGTTCAATTGGTAAATGTGTTATAAAAGTTAAGCGTGGCCAAAGTAAAAGAAAAGAGCTTGAGGGACCAAAGGTTTCATTTGGGAGACAACTTTGTTGTTAAGAAAGTCCTAACTATAAATATCCAGCTTTCTACATATCTCATTATTATCCATATGTGAGTGTGTGATCATTGAGAAAAATATTAGGATCCCAAATCAATGGTTAAATCTTGTGATGATTATGGATTAGGAGCAAGCAAGGGTGAAGATGATGATGTTCTAAGTAATTATAGCCATGGAAGCCAAAGTAAGTAATTAGGATATAACATGTGTTATATATATTTTATCATATTATATGCTATAATTGAAGATTATTGGCTTATGGATCATGGTTAGAAGTATAGAAGCAATTGAGAATTGATCAACTGGAATATGTAGCCAAGGTGTTTGTTAGTCTATGTTAAAGATTAACCAAGGTATGTGCTGAATTGTTATATGTTCATGATTAGCCATGGTATGATGTTTGTTTATATAATTTTATTTATGTAAGGATTGAGTAGTTATGATTCTAAAGAAGCAAGAGTATGTGATGATAGTTATGAGACCAAATATGGATTATATTGCTAATGTGATGATTCTATATGATTATATGTTATATGCCAATTACTTACTAAGCTTTATGCTTACGTTATAGATGTTAATGATTTTGTAGGTTCTTTGGTCATGATGCTATAGCTTGGATTAAGGCTTAGATTTGGAAGGTGATTTAGAAGGTTTGTTTGTAAGTAGGAGCTTAGGTAGAACTACGGCGCTCTATGTTGATGTTGTACCCTCGGGAGTCTTCTAATGGTTTTGTAAATGTATCATCAACCGTCAAGTGTATGACTTGGTCGTCATAGTATTTTGAATGATCAAATGGTTGTTATAGAGATGGTTAAAGAATATGTATGTTGACGAGTGTTAATGTCCATGTCTTGGTTGTTTAAGAGATTTGGTTGTCAAATGTTATGCTATGAAAATGGTTAATGTGGTGTGTATGTGTTTAAAGGGGCGTTTGTCATAAGGTGCATTTATACCCATTTAGAGTTAACGGGTCAAGTAATGCTCCAATACATTAAGGAATGGTTGGTCATAGTTCATAAGGTATTTGGTTAATGTTGTAAAAGTCGTTTTCTAGAAAATGGGTCAAAATATGTAAGTGCATAAAACATGCAGGAAACGGTGCATTTTAGACTAATAACAGGGGTAATAGTGTCTGTTTAAAGTTCAGGAAAAAGGTGTATTTTAGACTGTAAATGGGTGCATTTTAGACTAATACATGGGGTAATAGTGTCTGTTTAAAGTTCAGGAAAAAAGGATGTATTTTAGACTGCAAATGGGTGCATTTTAGACTAATACTTGGGGTAATAGTGTCTGTTTAAAATTAAGGAAAAAGGGTGTATTTTAGATAGAAAAATAAGTCCATTTTAAAGTCTGAATGTTAATAGATTTTTATTAGTTTATTTAGTAATGGAAGGTCCGTTGAAGTTGGGCCATTTCCATGTAAAAGTTTCAAAAATTGAGGATTTTATGACGTGTCATTTATGGGGTGTAACAACTTGATATCAGAGATTCGGTTTTAGTGAATTAGGTTTCCACTATAGGTTACCTAATCTTAAACCACTCGTAGAAGCGTTGAATGTAAGTGTTAGTAATGACGAAAGTAATCGTTAAGTATGAGATAGATTATGTTTTATGGTAGATGAGCTTGTTGATGATAAGTGATGGATGTGTGTTATAGTGTTGATGTGTATGAGATGTAAGTCCGTGCAGGACTTGAAGTGTTTGAGTGATGGTTTAGTCATGCACCACAGTTAATGTTATAGATTGTGTTGTGTTTATATACATGAGTGTTAGAATAGCGGTAGTGGATTGTGTATAAGAATGGTAAGTGGTATTACAGATGGGATAATAAGTGAATTAAAGTCTTATGATGCCTTAGTTATAAGGTAGAATAGTGCTTGCAGCTAATTACAATGTTGATGCTTAGACATAGAGTGATTGTGCAATGTGATGTATGAGCCATAGACTATATGATTTGATTTTGATTATGAATGGAGAACACTTTTGGATAAGTGTTAAGTGTTAAGTGTTATTGTTTATGTGACGCTAAGTCTATGGTATTAGTTTATTATATGTCTAAGTTTTATGTGGTGTGCTTGAGAGCATGATGCATAGGAGTGTACGAGATAAGACCGATGCATTTGAATGCATACTAAGTAAGACTTAATCGATATACGCGAGTAATATTTATTGAGCAAATATGGTTGATGATAGAAGTTGTGTGAAGCATGGATTAGATTTAATATAATGAATAGTTGCCATATACATGTGATGACCTGGTTGTGGTTGAAATAGTTCAAAGAACACATTGACATGTGAAAAAGGTTAAGAAGTATGGTAAGTGTTTGATAAAGCATAAATGCTTAGAAAGCTTGAGATAAAGTAAGAAATGAATAATGAAGTATGTTTGTAGTTTGATGATTAGAAAGATATGACACATATAATAAGGATTAGATGTTTTTAAGGCATGAATTCTTACACGCTTAATTAAATGAGAAAAGTTAAAATATATGGTTAAGATGCGATGAGATCATGTTACATATAAAACATGATAAGTAAAATGCATTAGTAATAAATGTTGAGCATGATAAGTTAAAGTGGTGAATGAGATAGATTGCTCTAAAATCCATAAGTGATATGAAGTGCGCTAGAAAGAATTGTAAAACATGAATCGAGTCATGCTAATAAGAAGTGAGATTTATGCGCATGAAAGAGTTGAATAAGCCAATGTGATGTAATGGTATGTAGTGAAATGTATGAGTCAACTTGAGGTTAACGCTTGAGTGATAAGTTGCATTGTGAAAATGCAAATGTAATAACTTGACAAGTACTATATAGAAACGTGTCTAGATGAAAGTAAACATGGTAGCGAGTGTTGAAATTACCTAAGGCAATGAGAATTGAGGAAATGATAGTGTGTACTTAAGGATAAAAGTACATGAAAGATAAAATGAGTAAAGATGTTAAAGTAGATATAGCTTGGATCCAATGCTCTAGTTTTGGTATCTTCCGGGATAGCCTAGCTTGCCTTTATTGCATGGTTGTTAGCCTGCCTTCACGACATGGTTTCTTAGCTTGCCTTCATGGCATGGTTGTTTAGCTTGCCTTCATAGCATGTTGTTAGCTTGCCTGCATGGCATGGATGAAAGGTTAGTGAGATTGGATCCAAGGCTAGAAAAGATGAAGAGTAGGTAAGTATGATTGTTTTGTCAGAAGTGCGTAAGTAGGATGATTTATAATCTCCTTATTTAAATGGATTGGGACTCCTTTTCATTTAAATAAAGAAATTGTAAATAACCGAACCGTAAGTTTATAATTCTTTAATTACATAGATTGGGACGCCTTCTTATGTAAATAAAGAATTTTAAATGAGTGGGCTTATGTATATCCGATATGATATGGGTACGGAAAGAGAGATGAGGAAGTGAAAACTAATACAAGTTAGACGTTATAAGAAAAAAAGATTTGATATGAATAAAATTATAACGGCATTAAGATTATGCGTGAGACCTTATGTAGACGCCTAGAATGAGTTTGTACTTTAAAGTTGAGAAGATGATGGGTAGTATTCCTAAAATTTAACAAGAAATACTACTTAAGTAATGCGTGTGAAAGATTTTGAAAGTGTCGTCTATATTGTAATTTATATAAACTTGAAAAAAGTTATCAATTTTGAAGTACATATGAGAACGGGTGCATGTTGAGAATTAGTTTTGGATAGACGAAAGATTTCAGGGACGAAATCTAAATAAAGGGGATAGAATTGTTACACCCAAAACCCGTTTTCAAACGGGTATGACTCAAGATGAAATTGACTAAGACTTTTATGAGTCGGGAGACTCGGTATAATTGGTTAGTCAACGGATGTTAAGTTGAGGGTGTTATGTGATTGGCTAGTCAAACCCGATACTCAAACTAATAGTCAAACAAGATGTAATATGGTTATAAAAAGATTGGTGTGTCTCAAATATAAGAGATATAGACTTAAAGGACTAAGGTTGTCAAATGGTAAATGTGTTATGAAAGTTAAGCGTGGCGAAAGTAAAAGAAAATAAGCTTAAGGGACCAATGGTGTCATTTGGGAGATAATTTTGTTATTAAGAAAGCCCTAACTAGAAATATCCAGGTTTCTACATATCTCATTATTATCCATATGTGACTGGGTGTCGAGTTTAGAGAGCAAAAGAGGAGGGAAACCAAGTCTTGGCGATCAATGATGAAAAAGATTAGGATTCCAAATCAATGGTTAAAGCTTGTGATTATTATGGATTAGGAGCAAGCAAGTGTGAAGATGATGATGTTCTAAGTAATTATAGCCATGGAAGCCAAAGTATGACATCTACTGCGTGGAAGATCCTTTAAGCAGAACTGATATCAATGAAGCCTGAAGTCATTGGTGTGAAAAGATAAAATCTCCTGGGGAAGCCTTCTGGGCATCATGCAACCCTTATGACGATAAATGTAATGGGGGAAGCACCTTAAATAGAATGGGAGAGGATGAATTCTTTTGGACCTCAACCAACGATAAGGAAAGGACAATATTGCCTTGGTTAGACAACTTGGGATTTGACAGTTGGGTAAAGATCAAGTATGGACAAGTAGATGCATTAACAAAAGAAAAGATTTGGAAATAATACATGAGTAAAGAAAATCCGAACGACGAGAGTCCTAACAACTTAAGTGATATAACAATTGAGGATGCTAAGGAGTCGGTAAGAAACGAGAAGGAACAATGCAAGGGTGTACTAGTGTAAGATTTGCTCGACGGGGAATCGTTTAAAGGCACCGAGTCTGACGACGATGACATAGAGGGGATTTTAGATTACCTTGAGTTGCAAGGAAATGAGGAATTTACTGACCCCGATGGTGAAGCATATGAGAAAAGGAGAAGCAAACTCCTTGGGATTCCGTACAAGAGGCCACCCCCGATTATTGCTGAAAAATATGAGTTTACTAGATACCACTTGGGACGGATGAAAAATTTTGCAAAATTCGGATGATCGAGACTAAAGAATACCTCAAGATTTGCCACAAATGTCGCTTGGGTCGAGACAACTTAATGAAGGACATGGAGGAAGTTGGCCAAGTTCAAAGGCCACCATAAAGCCACGAGGCTCGAGTCTAACTTAAAGACTCATAAATAAAGAAAAGTGCTCTTTCGGGAGACAACCCAAATTATCCATTTCTTTATTTTAATTCCATTTATTTGGGTTTTGTGTTTTAAACTGTCACACCCCAAATTACTGTTTCGCGTGGAATGGAATTCACGGGATTGATTGTCATAGCATCATAATCACAGTTATATTGAGCGACCTAAAGTGTCGTTTGGAAAATACATCGCTTGATTTAATAAAATAATCGAGTTTACAAAGTAGGTCCCAAATGTAAATCAACTTGTGCGGAAATAAGTTTATTACAATTCAAACGATGTTTTAAAGTATGTAAAACCCAGTGAGACGCGTCGTCACCACGACTCCATGATGTGTCCAAATGCATGCCATGAAGTGAATGCCTTAGATACGAGATAAAACATGCTAAAAGTGTCAACACAAAGGTTGAGTGAGTTCATAGAGTTTATGAAGAAATGTAAAGCCTTTAGAAATCGTTTATGCAACAAAGGCATTGTGAATCCACTCGGTTCCAAGTCCGCCCATACAAAACTTGCAACTGTGTGTTCACAACCCATTGCCAAGATATGTATAGTCAATGATAATCCCAAGACATTCAAACAATGATAATCCCAAGACATTCAAACAATGATAATCCCAAGACATTCAAAGACAATGATAATCCCAAGACATTCAAGATGATAATCCCAAGACATTCGGTCCAATGATAATCCCAAGACATTCAAATCAATGATAATCCCAAGACATTCATTGAATGATTTATGATACGAGGATATGACTAAACATTAAGTTCGATTAAGCATGTAGTTTGCAAATAGATATGAATGTCATAAAAGATGATGAGCATGTATCTCCCCAAAACATTTATGAAAACAAGTAAAAGTAGGGGCTATGGAACTCACGATAATTCATAAAAGTTAATGTACAATAAATGCGAGCATGTATCTCCCAAAGCAAGGAAAGCAAGTAAAAGATATGAAAACTCACATGGACAATAATGCGATGGCAAAAGTGGATACAACGCGTGAATCTAAATAAATGACCTATTACGAATGATATGATATGTAATGAGTTGCAATGTAATGTTATGCATGCACTTCAGATGTTATTTATACCATTTACGGGTTTGAAAATATTACTCGTCGTCGAAAAATACTCTTTTGACGTCTTGACCCTTCAAAAATGACTTTACATGTTTTATGTCAAAATGTCATCCTACAATGGTTTTATAATGATTTTGGTGAAATTACCACTTTTAAATAGCAAAACAATGTCGTCGGAATTTTCTTGAAATTAACAAAAATGGCTTTGGAAAACTAGCCGTAAAGCGGTGTCGTCGATCGTTAGAGAACGAACTCGGCGGTTTTGGAAAGTTTGTATCGATATCTAAAAGTTTTAGTTCAGGAATTTTCGTTCAAAAGGTCTCGATCATAAAGATATCAAGGGCTAAAGATGGTGGTTTTGCTAATTGTGTGCGAAAAATGAGTTTCGCCAAGTTTGAACATCCGTAAATAATTTACTATGACTCCGCTTGACAAACGGCTTTTGTTTTGAAAAATATGGCGGTGAACTTGATTTTACTAGAAGACAATTTGTTCCAAAAGTTTTGCATCATAGTTAAAAGCGCATAAACATAGCCCTTACAACTAATGAAATACTTGAATCGTAAAAATAATATAGTTTTAGAAAATAATAGTTACGGCAACTTTATAAAACGTGCATATATTTGTCGTTTCAACTCCGTTTTCTCGTAAAATATGTCCTTAGCTTCGTATCGAAGTAAACTAATATATTTTTGATAAGTCGAAATAATTTGTGAAGCTTAAGGCTCGTTTTGACCGAAAATACTAAAACAGCAAAGCTGAATTTTCTGAAAAATATACTTTTAGTCGTCAAACTTTAAAAATTCACCAACCGTTATAACTCCGTTTTATCCGTTCAAAAGGCCACGGATTCGTTTTAAAGTATATTTTCTAAATATCAAGGCCAAAATTTCGTACTAAATGTCGGATTTTCCAGAAAACTGAAACAAGGACAGAACGTAAAATATAGTTTACGAAAATAGTTTTCTCGGACAAAACCTATTCTAATCCCTTCAAATCAACTCCAAAGCTAATCTAATCCTACCATACACCTTCTTAGGGTGTCATGGGTTCCTAATCACCATCAAGACCAAAGAATAACTTGGGAATAATTATAGGATGACTAATAAGTATATAAAACCTTAAAATCATGCAATAAATGGTATAAATCACAATACATGCATATAAGCTCCACAAATGATAAGAATCATATGAAAATGACAAGGAAACTTAAAAATGATGAGAATATGCTTACTAGTGCAAGTGAAGAGGTGTAGGTAACAAAGGATTAACCTAAATATCCTTGGTTTTATTTCAAAACCATGAAAAGGATATAAACTAGGTTGAAATAACACACTTGAAGTTGCAAAATCTTGATCCCTTTGTTTTGTATGTATGGCGGTTATGGAGTCCCAAGGAAGAAGAAAACTTTTGTTTTAACACTTTGAGAAAGTGAGAAGTATGTGAAGAAAATTTTGAGTGTAAGACTTTGTATATGTGAGGTGAATTATTATAAAGACAATGTAGTAAGAATACCATACCAACATTTAAGACACTCCCTCCCCACTTGGCGGTTTTGGGGAGGTTGTCTAAATAAATATATTTTTTTTTTTTTTTTTTTACTTTGCAACTTGTATAATTCTTGTTTAATTTGTAGAATAAAAGGTAAGTTAAATAAATGTAAAGGTAAATGGTAATTTGTGGTACAAGTAAGTTTTAGTAGCTCAAAATAGATTGTATTGAGGTGATAAAATTGTAAAAATACTTTCCTTGTGAAAATCGGGTGATAAAATAATTATCGTAAGATTTTAAGAAAACAACGTAATAATTAAACGTTAACGATTTAAGTACCAAATAAATGTGAAACACTAGGAAAACTAAAGATATAGTTTTATAACTAAATGTGAGTTTAAAAATACCTCGGGATCATTTTGAAAGTAACGGGTTAAATAATCAAAATAAAAACTCATGCGATAAAAATTAATAAATATAAAATTACGCGTTGAAGGGTGAAATGAAATGTCGTGCATGTACTAATGAGATGCACATGATGTCAATGAAATGTAGACTAATCATAGTCCATATGAAATGTACGTGAATGTCATGATCATGAATTAGCCGCTAAACCTCCAAGGTTACGCGAATTTGAAACAAGTAAACCAAGTTTACTAAAATGTTGAAATAATGAAACATGAGCGGTGTCGAAATGACACGAAAGTACGGATTGTCACATTCGCCCATCCAAAAGGAATTCGGTCCACGAATTCAATCGTTGTTAGGTCTAACGGGTTTAGGGTTTGATGTAGCAAACTTTCCCATTCCCGAGCAAAACCCTCAAAAGACTTTTGGTAACCGATTTTACTTAATCTCACAACTCATCAAACAAGAACTGTCATGAGATTAGGCTAAATCGGTTTAAGTAACAACTTGTTTCTAGCTCGATCTTTGCAACTCATCAAACAAGAATCGTCACGCGGATCAAGCTGGAAACAAGTGGTTTGAAGAAAATCTTTTGAAAATTTGGCTCGATCACGGAATTGCTTACTCATATAAGACTACTACTCCCTTCATTGCATGATTCTTCTGAATTAGACATAGGTGATCGGGCTATGTATAATTTAGGAGTAACTATGCAATGCTTGGACTAATCGACTCATATGTTTGTTTGGTGTTGAGTCAACGATGTTAAAATTGTGATGAACATCGAGGAGAGAAGACATGGAGAAGTGTCGTTAAAATGATAGTTAAAGTAAAAGAATTAAAATCTCGTAAATGATAACAAATCGGAAAGAAAATAAAGTACGATAGATGCGAACATTTTACAACGAGTGGTTTCGCAAAAGTAGTACATCGTTAAGTTATAAAGATCCGGGTACGATGGAAAACATAAACTTAGTACAACATAATACATAAGGAGAAATAAGACTGTTAGCTTCCGAACTTCTTCAGTCTTCCGCGTCGTTGATACCTTGACGAGCTCCTTCCAACATATATACATTCCCATGAACACCTTCAACTGGTTGACCTTGGTTTTGAGGACATTGATTCCGATAGTGTCCTTGTTCTCCACATCCGAAGCATGTGACTATGGCTTTACCTTTACAATCCCTGGCTAGATGTCCCGGTGTTTTGCATTTGTGGCACTTGGCAGGGCAAGGACCCGAGTGATGAAAATTACATCGATTACATAGTGGGTGTGTTCCAGCATACCCTCTACCTCTCATTGGTGCCGCGACATAAACCATTCCCTTCTTGCCTTCTATTTTGTTGTTGATGACGGTTGGTGTTGCGGTTTTGGTTGTTGTTGTTACCATCTCCTTGGTCGTTTCCCATTTCCTTTTGTTGTGGTTGATTGGGTTATCGTCGTTGTTGTTGTTTCGGTTGGTGTTGGTGTACTTGCCCTCTTCACCACTTGTGCCATCAACTTCGAGTCACCGAATAGCTTCCTCCATTGTTTGTGGATCAAGCGAAGTCACATCTCCTTGAATTACTTGAAGTCCCCGATGAAAGCCTCTAGCAACTTTTCATTATCGAAACCATGGACGGGCATAACACGGCCAATTCACAGAATCTCGAATGTATGTCTCAATGTCGTACCCAATCGTGACCAATTCATAGAACTCCGTCTCCAACTTTTTGATTTACTCGAGGACAAAACTTCTTAGTCACCAAGCTCTTAAATTCCTCCCACGTAAGCTTAAAAGCATTTTCCATACCCATCGGTTGAGCGTATGAATTCCACCATGACAACGCCCCATCGAGTAAAGTACTCGTAGCATACTTAACCTTCATGTCATCCGGACGGTTACAAAGCAAGAATACCGATTCCAACTTTTCAAACCATCTAACCATAGTCGTAGCTCCTCGGTACCTCGAAACTTAGTGGGTTCAAGACTTTTGAAATCTTTGTACGAGCATTTCTTAACCCCGGATCCTCCGGCATTACGGTAGTAGCAGACTAGACTAGCGGCTTGGAGCACCGCAGCTTGACAAGACAGCGGCATGCTTTCTCTCTCGACTCTTAGTGCATTAGCAATGCTATCATTCACTAACTTCTGGATTGCTGCTTGAGTCATCTCAACTGTAGCTTTCTTCGGTGCCATATCTTCTTCAAAACAAGAGGAAATGTGAGACATAGCAAAAATCCGATGTTAATAAT
The DNA here is from genome assembly GCA_022545495.1 of Chrysanthemum lavandulifolium. Taxonomy (NCBI): domain Eukaryota; kingdom Viridiplantae; phylum Streptophyta; class Magnoliopsida; order Asterales; family Asteraceae; genus Chrysanthemum; species Chrysanthemum lavandulifolium. The sequence continues at coordinate 212,728,752 of CM040239.1, forward strand.
AAACGCTCCAAAGAGATGTGATAAGAAATGGTAAGTTTGAGGTTATTTTTCAAAATAATCGACGGGTTCCGAAAAGATGGGTTATGAGGTGTTGTAAGTGCTTCAAATGTATGGTGGTTTAGTGGCTTAATGTGTGAATAACGTGTAACTCGACATGTTAGTGGTGAAACAAAGGAGTGAGAGTGACTTCGCCCTATATAAAGGTTTATCTCGGCATTCGTCGTTGTCGATGATGAATCAGCTGATATAAAAATTGTGATAGGGAATGACAAGGAATTCTCCACGTTAGAGTATGGGGAAAAATAATGGGATGAGCATTTAAGGGCATTCATGTGACAATCGTTGTGAAATGAAAGTAAATAACTCGAAAATGTACGTAAAAACCGCATGTAAAGTGAACATTCACTTATGATGAAATGATGAGATGCTATGATAATGTAGTTATAGTCTAGGGTCAATGATGCAACCTAGTTCTCTATAATCAAAGCTCGATGCCAATCTGTCACACCCCAAATTACTGTTTTGCGTGAATGGAATTCACGGGATTGTTGTCATAGCATCATAATCACGATTATATTGAGCGACCTAAAGTGTCGTTTGGAAAATACATCGCTTGATTTAATAAAATAATCGAGTTTACAAAGTAGGTCCCAAATGTAAATCAACTTGTGCGGAAATAAGTTTATTACAATTCAAACGATGTTTTAAAGTATGTAAAACCCAGTGAGACGCGTCGTCACCACGACTCCATGATGTGTCCAAATGCATGCCATGAAGTGAATGCCTTAGATACGAGATAAAACATGCTAAAAGTGTCAACACAAAGGTTGAGTGAGTTCATAGAGTTTATGAAGAAATGTAAAGCCTTTAGAAATCGTTTATCAAGAAAGGCATTGTGAATCCACTCGGTTCAAGTCCCGCCATACAAAACTTGCAACTGTGTGTTCACAACCCATTGCCAAGATATGTATAGTCAATGATAATCCCAAGACATTCAAAGACAATGATAATCCCAAGACATTCAAAGACAATGATAATCCCAAGACATTCAAAGACAATGATAATCCCAAGACATTCAAGACAATGATAATCCCAAGACATTCAAATCCAATGATAATCCCAAGACATTCGGTCAATGATAATCCCAAGACATTCATTGAATGATTTATGATACGGGATATGACTAAACATTAAGTTCGATTAAGCATGTAGTTTGCAAATAGATATGAATGTCATAAAGATGATGAGCATGTATCTCCCCAAAACATTTATGAAAACAAGTAAAAGTAGGGCTATGGAATTCTATGTTAATGTACATGTGAACTCAAATGAAAACAGTTGAGCATGTATCTCCCAAAGACAAGTAATGGACAATAATGCGATGGCAAAAGTGGATACACCGAGGTATAGCGTGAATCTCGTAAATGACCTATTACGAATGATATGATATGTAATGAGTTGCAATGTAATGTTATGCATGCACCGTATGTTATTTATACCATTTACGGGTTTTGAAAATATTACTCGTCGTCGAAAAATACTCTTTTGACGTCTTGACCCATCAAAATGACTTTACATGTTTTACGTCAAAATGTCATCCTACAATGGTTTTATAATGATTTTGGTGAAATTACCACTTTTCGTCGCAAAACAATGTCGTCGAATTTTCTTGAAATTAACAAAAATGGCTTTGGAAAACTAGCCGTAAAGCGGTGTCGTCGATCGTTAGAGAACGAACTCGACGGTTTTGGAAAGTTTGTATCGATATCTAAAAGTTTCATTCAGAATTTTCGTTCAAAAGGTCTCGATCATAAAGATATCAAGGGCTAAAGATGGTGGTTTTGCTAATTGGGTGCGAGAAAATGAGTTATGCCAAGTTTGAACATCCGTAAATAATTTACTATGACTCCGCTTGACAAACGGCTTTTGTTTTGAAAAATATGGCGGTGAACTTGATTTTACTAGAAGACAATTTGTTCCAAAAGTTTTGCATCATAGTTAAAAGCGCATAAACATAGCCCTTACAACTAATGAAATACTTGAATCGTAGAAATAATATAATTTTTCGAAAATAATAGTTACGGCAACTTTATAAAAGCGTGCATATATTTGTCGTTTCAAGTCCGTTTTCTCGTAAAACATGTCCTTAGCCGTATCGAAGTAAACTAATATATTTTGATAAGTCGAAATAATTTGTGAAGCTTAAGGCTCGTTTTTGACCGAAAATACTAAAAACAACAAAGCTGAATTTTCGAAAAGTGTACGTTTAAATCGTCAAACTTTAAAAATTCACCACGGCTTCGTTATAACTCCGTTTTATCCGTTCAAAAGGCCACGGATTCGTTTTAAAGTATATTTTCTAAATATCAAGGCCAAAATTTCGTACTAAATGTCGGATTTTCCAGAAAACTGAAACAAGGACAGAACCTTAAAATATAGTTATCGAAAATAGTTTTTCTCGGACAAAACCTATTCTAATCCCTTCAAATCAACTCCAAAGCTAATCTAATCCTACCATACACCTTCTTAGGGTGTCATGGGTTCCTAATCACCATCAAGACCAAAGAATAACTTGGGAATAATTATAGGATGACTAATAAGTATATAAAACCTTAAAATCATGCAATAAATGGTATAAATCACAATACATGCATATAAGCTCCACAAATGATAAGAATCATATGAAAATGACAAGGAAACTTAAAAAAATGATGAGAATATGCTTACTAGTGCAAGTGAAGAGGTGTAGGTAACAAAGGATTAACCTAAATATCCTTGGTTTTTATTTCAAAACCATGAAAAGGATATAAACTAGGTTGAAATAACACACTTGAAGTTGCAAAAATCTTGATCCCTTTGTTTTGTATGTATGGCGGTTATGGAGTCCCAAGGAAGAAGAGAAACTTTTGTTTTAACACTTTGAGAAAGTGAGAAGTATGTGAAGAAAATTTTGAGTGTAAGACTTTGTATATGTGAGGTGAATTATTATAAAGACAATGTAGTAAGAATACCATACCAACATTTAAGACACTCCCTCCCTTGGCGGTTTTGGGGAGGGTTGTCTACCCAATATATATATTTTTTTTTTTTTTTTACTTTGCAACTTGTATAATTCTTGTTTAATTTGTAGAATAAAGGTAAGTTAAATAAATGTAAAGGTAAATGGTAATTTGTGGTACAAGTAAGTTTTTAGTAGCTCAAAATAGATTGTATTGAGGTGATAAAATTGTAAAAATACTTTCCTTGTGAAAATCGGGTGATAAAATAATTATCGTAAGATTTTTAAGAAAACAACGTAATAATTAAGCGTTAACGATTTAAGTACCAAATAAATGTGAAACACTAGGAAAACTAAAGATATAGTTTTATAACTAAATGTGAGTTTAAAAATACCTCGGGATCATTTTGAAAGTAACGGGTTAAATAATCAAAATAAAAACTCGCGCGATAAAAATTAATAAATATAAAAATTACGCGTTGAAGGGTGAAATGAAATGTCGTGCATGTACTAATGAGATGCACATGATGTCAATGAAATGTAGACTAATCATAGTCCATATGAAATGTACGTGAATGTCATGATCATGAATTCGCCGCTAAACCTCCAAGGTTACGCGAATTTGAAACAAGTAAACCAAGTTTACTAAAATGTTGAAATAATGAAACATGAACGGTGTCGAGAAATGACCTGAAAGTACGGATTGTCACATTAACCATCTTTGCAGGAAACTAAGAGTAATTGCTGCTGCAGCATGCTGATCTGACTATAATTACGGCGTAACTAATCTTAGTGGTTACGCCGTAACAAACCCCTTGCAGCAGAATTTTGGATGCATTACCAATTACGGCGTAATTCCATCTCAGTGGTTACACCGTAGCTACACTCTTGCAGCGTATGCTAGGTTTTGCCTAGTTACGGCGTAACTCCTTACAAGAGTAACGACGTAACTATCCTCTGCTTTACTTCTTTCATTTTTAAACACAATAACCTTGTATTAGTATTTTAAATGAACTTTGTGGGTGTGTTCCCTGTAAACCCTTACGAGACTTCACTCGTCCACTTGGGACACCAAGTGGTTTAAAAGGCTTGTTGCATATTCTAAATGCAACCGTGATTCCTACGAAAGTGAGTTAGGTTTGTTTTTATTTTCATTTTTCTTTTTAGAATTATGTTTGTCGAGAGTGTGATTTCGTGGATTAAAGTTTGCTCGTGGATGCTTATCTGAAGGCACGACTCTTTTTCGTGGGCCTTCTTTCTTTTGGAGAAAATTTCGTGGAAGTTCTCGCTCTAATTCTACTTTTCTTTTCACCTTTATTTAACGCTTAGTACAAAAGGGACTTTGTACAATTCAAGTGGGGGTGGCGGGGAGTAAACTTGTCTCTTGAACTTTATTTTGCCCTCGTTTTTCTAGTTTATTTTGAAAAATTATGCCATTTTTAAATTTTTGACATGTTTTTCTTAACTTAACTAGATTAGACCTTAGCCGAGCACATACAACCCTTGATATTATATGGTGAGATTAGCCTTATCCGTTTCCAATATTTTACCCCAAATCCACCAAATTTATGGGTGTACCGGTAGCTTGTAAACTTTAGAACTTGGCCTTTGCATCATTTCGAGACCATAGACAAGGTATGTTGAGTTAGCTCAATGTATTTGGACTTTTCAGTTTAAGAAGGCAGTATTATAGGATTATCACCCAAATAGCCTACCATTGTGTGTCTATCGATTAGTCACCTCGACTTCTCGACCCCCATGTGAAACCCTTTTGTTGTACTCACCTTTAGTGCAAGATACCCCTAGATACACCCATCTGAGCCATTCCTTTCATTTTGTTAACCCTATATATTGTTTCGATACACCTTTACACCTTAGCCTACCCTGTAGTCTTTATTTGTGATTGGGAAGTCATCATTTGCCTAAGTTCAAGGTTCAAGTGGAAAGGTTTGGGAATCACGCTTTCGTCGACGACATATTTGTTGGAATCACTCCTAAACAGTATTTCAAGTATTTATATTTCATATGTAATAGGTAGCTTTATTCGCCTTTATGTTTGTTTAAGGTCCGACTTATGTAGAAGGCCCATGTCGAGGCCCAAGCCCAATAAGGAATAGGGAAGGAGGGAGTGTTGCCTAGCTCCTTGCCTATATAAACTCTTGTAAACCCTCATTTGAGGTTGGTTGATCAAGTTTTCTCTTCACTACACTCTCGCATAACCGGTCGAGTATAATTGTGTGTGTGTGTTTGGTTTATGTCACAATTCTCAAATTTCGGTCATTTCTCAAACTCTATATTCATCATTTCATATCGATTCATTCATGATTTTTCATTTCACATTAAACGCGTAAAATTTATATTAAATAAACGTTATCGCGTAAGTTATTATTTTGAATATTTAATCCGTTACTTCTAAAATGATCCCGATATATATTTTATACTTACATTTAGTTATAAAACTATATTTTGAGTTCAACTAGCGTTCTAAATTTATTACGTACATAAATCGTTAAAGTTATATTATTACGACGCTTTTCTTAAAAACTACACGATTATTATTATTTCACTCAAGTTTTGCAAGAAATGTATTTTTATAATTTTATGACCTAAATATATTTTATCTTGACCCGTGAAATTTATTTTATCTAACGCTACCTTAAATATTCAAATGTGTATGCAACTTACTAATATTACTCAAACAATGCTACAAGCTACTACTTATCCTCAAATAACTTTACATTCTTACACTTACACATTTATAAACATATGAAGTAAAATAAAATAAGAGAAATTTACATGTATTATTATTATATACAAGATTCACTAAAGATTTGCTAGATATTTTCACTTATATAAGTCTACACTCCAAAGACTTTATACATTAAACACATTCATCCAATAATTCAAAGTGTGAAGTCAAGTATCCTCTCTTCTTCTTCCCCTCATAAATCCGGCCAACCATAAGGAGCTCAAGAAGTGATCATCAAAATTTTTCTAATCAAGTTCTACACAACCTAGATACACTCTTTGTTTATGTTTTGAAATAAAAACCTAGGGTGTTTAAGCTTAATCCTTTGTTCTCAAACCTCATCAAGCAATTTGTAAGCATAAAACTTCATCTCTTACTTTTCATATATATTTTCATACATTTCATGAAGTCCATATGATCATATTTGCTCAAGTTGTAGTTTTTATTCATGTTTATCAAATGTTATCACCCATATGTGTCCTATTAATTTTTATAACAAGTATATACTAGTTAGAAGTTTATAAAATGAGAAGTTTGAAAATGAATCATCAAAGTCTAGTTGTGGTTTTGGAGGAAATGGTTACATAAATTTTATACATGTTTATTTAAGTTTGTATATATATTTTGAGCCTCACAATGAATATTTATTTTGGTTATGATCAAATGAAGTTGTTTTACTAGTAGGATTGGTGATGAGTAGATTAAGGGATTTTTGTGGTGAAGTTGTGGTTAAACAAGTAGATAAAAATGGTAAAGTTTAAAATAAGCGAAGCCATTGTCAAATTATAATTCTTTTCCGAAAAGTTAGTCATTTTATAAGTTTTATTAAAGATTTAGAAAATAGATTTTTAGTTATGAACGTGGCCTTTCGAACGGACTAAAGCGGTTTATAACGAAAAGATACGTGGTTTCCAAGTTACGATTTAAAACTACAATTTTCCGGAAAATGTTCATGCAGTCCGAATTTTAACTGACCCAAACAGTGGCCTTAAAATTTCGTGAAGTCTCCAAGTTTAAAAATATATTAGTACTCTTCATTACCTTCGCGTGGATATAAAGAACTTGAAAACGGACTTAAAACGAGTGAGTTATGGTTAACTTAGAACTTTGAGTCAAAAACGTGCTGAAAACACTATTCACAGCTTTAGTAAGCTGTCAGGATTTTAATCAAGGTTTTTGAGGGCCTAAACGGACGTTTTGGGGGAAACGGACCTTAAAAACGAGTTAGTTTTCCTATGTATACATTACGTGAAGTCCGATGTAAACCGATTTGTCAATTACTAAAACCGTTACATAGTTTTAACCATATTTTTACCATTAGCTCAAAAGTATTTATTTTCGACATGAAACCGTCACACATTCAAGTAACAATATTTTTATATAACTAGTTTTCAAGTAGCATATTGGGTGATCGTTTTCAAATCATGCATTCACGACAACATATCATAACTCAAGTCATAACATTCATTTTAGGTCGCGGATAGTTTCCGAGTCTCACTTTCGTGCACTTCATTTTGTTAGCATATCCATCATACCAGGTGAGTTCGTAGCCCCACTTTTTATTACTTATTTGTCTTACAAACTCTTTGGGGGAGATACATGCTCAACTACTTGCTTTTACTATCACAAATATTCTAAACTTTGACATAATCTCGTGAGTTCAGTAGCCACTTTTTATTACTTATTTGTCTTACAAACTCTTTGGGGAGATACATGCTCAACTACTTGCTTTTACTATCACAAATATTCTAAACTTTGACATAATCTTGTGAGTTCGTAGCCCTTTTTTATTACTTATTTGTCTTACAAACTCTTTGGGGAGATACATGCTCAACTACTTGCTTTTACTATCACAAATATTCTAAACTTTGACATAATCTGTGAGTTCGTAGCCCACTTTCTATTACTTATTTGTCTTACAAACTCTTTGGGGAGATACATGCTCAACTATTTTCATTTACTTTTATAAATACTCTAATCTTTCTTGATTACCGTGAGTTTCATAGCCCTACTTTTATACATTTTCAATTGCTTTTGGGAGATACATGCTCAAACTATTTTCATTTACTTTCACAAGTACTCTAAACTCTTACATATTATTGTGAGTTCATACTCCACTTTTACTCGTTTAAATTCTTACAAACTATTTGGGGAGATACATGCTTAAATCGTATTTCACTCTTGCGAATACTCAAACCATTTATACAATTGTGTTACAATATACTTCTTATACACTTTGGACATTATGTGTGGTTTATTGCGATATGTGCCTTAATGTGTTAAACTAGTTTTCAATTATGCATCAACATACAAACTTTAGCAATGGTTAACTCCTGCGGGAGCCGGGAGAGGTATTGATAGTACTATCGGTGGCGCCCACCCTTGTGTCCTTGATGACGCGACACAGGGTGAATATAATCATTATTCAAGTTATTCAATGCAACATCACAAACAAGTTAGACTCGTCGTGAGGTTCAGTTGGCTACATACAAGAATTAGTGGCTCCAAATTAAGTTGTTGGAAGGCTATTAATTTACAAACATCCCAACATGAGTGTTGGAAGACCCTTGTGGTGACATTTATATTTTTAACTACTATGGCACATACATACATGATTGACATACTATTTTTAGCAGTGGGTTGTAAACACACAGGTTGCAAGTTTTGTATGGGCGGGACTTGGAACTGAGTGGATTTACGATGCCTTTGCTTTGCGAACTATTATATATAACCAAAAACTTTGCCTTTGTTGCATTAACGCTCTTTAAAAGCTTTACTTGTTAACCAAACTCTATGAACTCACCAACCTTTGTGTTGACACTTTTTAGCATGTTTTATCTCGTATCTAAGGCATTCACTTCATGGCATGCATACGGACATATCATAGAGTCGTGGTGACGACGCGTCTCACTGGGATTTATAAACTTTAAAACATCGTTTGGCTTGTACAAACTTATTTCCGCACAAGTTGATTTTCATTTGGGACCTCGGTTTGTAAACACCGATTATTTTACTTAATCCAACGATGTATTTTCTAAACGACACTTTAGGTCGTTCGATATAACTGTAACTTTGATGCTATGATACCATCCCCAAGGTATTCCATTCCATTGCAAAGCGGTATTTTGGGGTGTGATGATTGGTATCGAGCATCGGTTATAGAGAACTAGGTTGCATCATTGACCCTAGACTATAACCACATCATCATAGCATCTCATCATATCATTACAAGTGCATATTCTTTATACATGCGAACTTATGACTCAACACCAAACATCATATGAGTCGATTAGTCCAAGCATTGCATAGTTACTCCTAAATTATACATAGCACGATCACCTATGTCTAATTCGGGAAGAATCATGCAATGAAGGGAGTAGTAGTCTCATATGAGTAAGCAATTCGTAATCGAGCCAAATTTTCAAAGATTTTCTTCAAACCACTTGTTTCCGCTTTGATCCGCGTGATGTTCTTGTTTGATGAGTTGCAAAGATCAAGCTAGAAATAAGTTGTTACCTAAACCGATTTAGCCTAATCGTATGACGCTTCTTGTTTGATGAGTTGTGGGATTAAGTAAAATCGGTTACCAAAAGTTTTTTAAATTTTGCTCGAGAATGGGAAAGCCCGCCTCATCGAGCCTAATCATAAGGAGCATGTCTTTAGAATGGGATATAGTCATGACATATGCATGAGCATTGACATAATCATTTAAACCATACATGAGCATAAACTTTAGAACCCTTGTCGCGTTTTGGGCCATAGTATCATTAATCGAATCGCGAGGACGCGATTCCTCTAACATGGGAAGAATGTCACAATTCTCAAATTTCGGTCATTTCTCAAACTCTATATTCATCATTTCATATCGATTCATTCATGATTTTTCATTTCACATTAAACGCAAAATTTATATTAAATAAACGTTATCGCGTAAGTTATTATTTTGAATATTTAATCCGTTACTTCTAAAATGATCCCGATATATATTTTATACTTACATTTAGTTATAAAACTATATTTTGAGTTCAACTAGCGTTCTAAATTTATTCGTATATAAATCGTTAAAGTTATATTATTACGACGCTTTTCTTAAAAACTACACGATTATTATTATTTCACTCAAGTTTTGCAAGAAATGTATTTTTATAATTTTATGACCTAAATATATTTTATCTTGACCCGTGAAATTTATTTTATCTAACGCTACCTTAAATATTCAAATGTGTATGCAACTTACTAATATTACTCAAACAATGCTACAAGCTACTACTTATCCTCAAATAACTTTACATTCTTACACTTACACATTTATAAACATATGAAGTAAAATAAAAATAAGAGAAATTTACATGTATTATTATTATATACAAGATTCACTAAAGATTTGCTAGATATTTTCACTTATATAAGTCTACACTCCAAAGACTTTATACATTAAACACATTCATCCAATAATTCAAAGTGTGAAGTCAAGTATCCTCTTCTTCTTCCCTCATAAATCCGCCAACCATAAGGAGCTCAAGAAGTGATCATCAAAATTTTTCTAATCAAGTTCTACACAACCTAGATACACTCTTTGTTTATGTTTTGAAATAAAAACCTAGGGTGTTTAAGCTTAATCCTTTGTTCTCAAACCTCATCAAGCAATTTGTAAGCATAAAACTTCATCTCTTACTTTTTCATATATATTTTCATACATTTCATGAAGTCCATATGATCATATTTGCTCAAGTTGTAGTTTTATTCATGTTTATCAAATGTTATCACCCATATGTGTCCTATTAATTTTTATAACAAGTATATACTAGTTAGAAGTTTATAAAATGAGAAGTTTGAAAAATGAATCATCAAAGTCTAGTTGTGGTTTTGGAGGAAATGGTTACATAAATTTTATACATGTTTATTTAAGTTTGTATATATATTTTGAGCCTCACAATGAATATTTATTTTGGTTATGATCAAATGAAGTTGTTTTACTAGTAGGATTGGTGATGAGTAGATTAAGGGATTTTTGTGGTGAAGTTGTGGTTAAACAAGTAGATAAAAATGGTAAAGTTTAAAATAAGCGGAAGCTGTCAAAATTATAATTCTTTTCCGAAAAGTTAGTCATTTTATAAGTTTTATTAAAGATTTAGAAAATAGATTTTTAGTTATGAACGTGGCCTTCGAACGGGCTAAAACGGATTTATAACGAAAAGATACGTGGTTTCAAGTTACGATTTAAAACTACAATTTTCCGAAAATGTTCATGCAGTCCGAATTTTAACTGACCCAAACAGTGGCCTTAAAATTTCTGTGAAGTCTCCAAGTTTAAAATATATTAGTACTCTTCATTACCTTCGCGTGGATATAAAGAACTTGAAAACGGACTTAAAACGAGTGAGTTATGGTTAACGAACTTTGAGTCAAAAGCGTCTGAAAACACTATTCACAGCTTTAGTAAGCTGTCGATTTTAATCAAGGTTTTGAGGGCCTAAACGGACGTTTCGGGGAAACGGACCTTAAAACGAGTTAGTTTTCCTATGTATACATTACGTGAAGTCCGATGTAAACCGATTTGTCAATTACTAAAACCGTTACATAGTTTTAACCATATTTTTACCATTAGCTCAAAGTATTTATTTTCGACATGAAACCGTCACACATTCAAGTAACAATATTTTATATAACTAGTTTTCAAGTAGCATATTGGGTGATACGTTTTCAAATCATGCATTCACGACAACATATCATAACTCAAGTCATAACATTCATTTTAGGTCGCGGATAGTTTCCGAGTCTCACTTTCGTGCACTTCATTTTGTTAGCATATCCATCATACCAGGTGAGTTCGTAGCCCCACTTTTTATTACTTATTTGTCTTACAAACTCTTTGGGGGAGATACATGCTCAACTACTTGCTTTTACTATCACAAATATTCTAAACTTTGACATAATACTGTGAGTTCGTAGCCCCACTTTTTATTACTTATTTGTCTTACAAACTCTTTGGGGGAGATACATGCTCAACTACTTGCTTTTACTATCACAAATATTCTAAACTTTGACATAATACTGTGAGTTCGTAGCCCCACTTTTTATTACTTATTTGTCTTACAAACTCTTTGGGGGAGATACATGCTCAACTACTTGCTTTTACTATCACAAATATTCTAAACTTTGACATAATACTGTGAGTTCGTAGCCCCACTTTCTATTACTTATTTGTCTTACAAACTCTTTGGGGGAGATACATGCTCAACTATTTTCATTTACTTTTATAAATACTCTAATCTTTTACTGATTACCGTGAGTTTCATAGCCCCTACTTTTATACATTTTCAATTGCTTTTGGGGGAGATACATGCTCAAACTATTTTCATTTACTTTCACAAGTACTCTAAACTTTTACATACTACTGTGAGTTCATACTCCACTTTTACTCGTTTAAATTCTTACAAACTATTTGGGAGATACATGCTTAAATCGTATTTCACTCTTAGAATACTCAAACCATTTATACAATTGTGTTACAATATACTTCTTATACACTTTGGACATTATGTGTGGTTTATTGCGATATGTGCCTTAATGTGTTAAACTAGTTTTCAATTATGCATCAACATACAAACTTTAGCAATGGTTAACTCTGCGGAGCCGGCGAGAGAGGTATTGATAGTACTATCGGGCTGACGCCCCCACCCTTGTGTCCTTGATGACGCGACCTGGGGTGAATATAATCTGTTATTCAAGTTATTCAATGCAACATCACAAACAAGTTAGACTCGTCGTGAGGTTCAGTTGGCTACATACAAGAATTAGTGGCTCCAAATTAAGTTGTTGGAAGGCTATTAATTTACAAACATCCCAACATGAGTGTTGGAAGACCCTTGTGGTGACATTTATATTTTTAACTACTATGGCACATACATACATGATTGACATACTATTTTTAGCGATGGGTTGTAAACACACAGGGTTGCAAGTTTTGTATGGGCGGACTTGGGCCGAGTGGATTTACGATGCCTTTGCTTTGCGAACTATTATATATAACCAAAACTTTGCCTTTGTTGCATTAACGCTCTTTAAAAGCTTTACTTGTTAACCAAACTCTATGAACTCACCAACCTTTGTGTTGACACTTTTTAGCATGTTTTATCTCAGGTATCTAAGGCATTCACTTCATGGCATGCATACGGACATATCATAGAGTCGTGGTGACGACGCGTCTCACTTGGGATTTATAAACTTTAAAAACATCGTTTGGCTTGTACAAACTTATTTCCGCACAAGTTGATTTTCATTTGGGACCTACAGTTTGTAAACACTGATTATTTTACTTAATCCAACGATGTATTTTCTAAACGACACTTTAGGTCGTTCGATATAACTGTAACTTTGATGCTATGACAGTCATCCCCCAAGGTATTCCATTCCGTCAAGCAAAATGTATTTTGGGGTGTGACAGTTGGTATCGAGCATCGGTTATAGAGAACTAGGTTGCATCATTGACCCTAGACTATAACCACATCATCATAGCATCTCATCATATCATTACAAGTGCATATTCTTTATACATGCGAACTTATGACTCAACACCAAACATCATATGAGTCGATTAGTCCAAGCATTGCATAGTTACTCTAAATTATACATAGCCCGATCACCTATGTCTAATTCGGAAGAATCATGCAATGAAGGAGTAGTAGTCTCATATGAGTAAGCAATCCGTAATCGAGCCAAATTTTCAAAAGATTTTCTTCAAACCACTTGTTTCCAGCTTGATCCGCGTGATGCTTCTTGTTTGATGAGTTGCAAAGATCAAGCTAGAAATAAGTTGTTACCTAAACCGATTTAGCCTAATCGTATGACAGCTCTTGTTTGATGAGTTGTGGGATTAAGTAAAATCGGTTACCAAAAGTTTTTTTAAATTTTGCTCGAGAATGGGAAGCTCGCCTCATCGAGCCTAATCATAAGGGAGCATGTCTTTAGAATGGGATATAGTCATGACATATGCATGAGCATTGACATAATCATTTAAACCATACATGAGCATAAACTTTAGAACCCTTGTCGCGTTTTGGGCCATAGTATCATTAATCGAATCGCGAGGACGCGATTCCTCTAACATGGGAAGAATGTCACAATTCTCAAATTTCGGTCATTTCTCAAACTCTATATTCATCATTTCATATCGATTCATTCATGATTTTCATTTCACATTAAACGCGTAAAATTTATATTAAATAAACGTTATCGCGTAAGTTATTATTTTGAATATTTAATCCGTTACTTCTAAAATGATCCCGATATATATTTTATACTTACATTTAGTTATAAAACTATATTTTGAGTTCAACTAGCGTTCTAAATTTATTACGTACATAAATCGTTAAAGTTATATTATTACGACGCTTTTCTTAAAAACTACACGATTATTATTATTTCACTCAAGTTTTGCAAGAAATGTATTTTTATAATTTTATGACCTAAATATATTTTATCTTGACCCGTGAAATTTATTTTATCTAACGCTACCTTAAATATTCAAATGTGTATGCAACTTACTAATATTACTCAAACAATGCTACAAGCTACTACTTATCCTCAAATAACTTTACATTCTTACACTTACACATTTATAAACATATGAAGTAAAATAAAATAAGAGAAATTTACATGTATTATTATTATATACAAGATTCACTAAAGATTTGCTAGATATTTTCACTTATATAAGTCTACACTCCAAAGACTTTATACATTAAACACATTCATCCAATAATTCAAAGTGTGAAGTCAAGTATCCTCTTCTTCTTCCCTCATAAATCCGCCAACCATAAGGAGCTCAAGAAGTGATCATCAAAATTTTTCTAATCAAGTTCTACACAACCTAGATACACTCTTTGTTTATGTTTTGAAATAAAAACCTAGGGTGTTTAAGCTTAATCCTTTGTTCTCAAACCTCATCAAGCAATTTGTAAGCATAAAACTTCATCTCTTACTTTTCATATATATTTTCATACATTTCATGAAGTCCATATGATCATATTTGCTCAAGTTGTAGTTTTATTCATGTTTATCAAATGTTATCACCCATATGTGTCCTATTAATTTTATAACAAGTATATACTAGTTAGAAGTTTATAAAATGAGAAGTTTGAAAAATGAATCATCAAAGTCTAGTTGTGGTTTTGGAGGAAATGGTTACATAAATTTTATACATGTTTATTTAAGTTTGTATATATATTTTGAGCCTCACAATGAATATTTATTTTGGTTATGATCAAATGAAGTTGTTTTACTAGTAGGATTGGTGATGAGTAGATTAAGGGATTTTTGTGGTGAAGTTGTGGTTAAACAAGTAGATAAAAATGGTAAAGTTTAAAATAAGCGCGGAAGCGCTGTCGAAATTTATAATTCTTTTTCCGAAAAGTTAGTCATTTTTATAAGTTTTATTAAAGATTTAGAAAATAGATTTTTAGTTATGAACGTGGCCTTTCGAACGGACTAAAACGGATTTATAACGAAAAAGATACGTGGTTTCCAAGTTACGATTTAAAAACTACAATTTTCCGGAAAATGTTCATGCAGTCCGAATTTTAACTGACCCAAACAGTGGCCTTAAAATTTCTGTGAAGTCTCCGAAGTTTAAAAATATATTAGTACTCTTCATTACCTTCGCGTGGATATAAAGAACTTGAAAAACGGACTTAAAACGAGTGAGTTATGGTTAACCGAACTTTGAGTCAAAACGTCTTTGAAAACACTATTCACAGCTTTAGTAAGCTGTCAGGATTTTAATCAAGGTTTTTGAGGGCCTAAACGGACGTTTCGGGGGAAACGGACCTTAAAAACGAGTTAGTTTTCCTATGTATACATTACGTGAAGTCCGATGTAAACCGATTTGTCAATTACTAAAACCGTTACATAGTTTTAACCATATTTTTACCATTAGCTCAAAAGTATTTATTTTCGACATGAAACCGTCACACATTCAAGTAACAATATTTTTATATAACTAGTTTTCAAGTAGCATATTGGGTGATACGTTTTCAAATCATGCATTCACGACAACATATCATAACTCAAGTCATAACATTCATTTTAGGTCGCGGATAGTTTCCGAGTCTCACTTTCGTGCACTTCATTTTGTTAGCATATCCATCATACCGTGAGTTCGTAGTCTCACTTTTTATTACTTATTTGTCTTACAAACTCTTTGGGGAGATACATGCTCAACTACTTGCTTTACTATCACAAATATTCTAAACTTTGACATAATCTTGTGAGTTCGTAGCCCACTTTTATTACTTATTTGTCTTACAAACTCTTTGGGGGAGATACATGCTCAACTACTTGCTTTTACTATCACAAATATTCTAAACTTTGACATATTACTGTGAGTTCGTAGCCCCACTTTTTATTACTTATTTGTCTTACAAACTCTTTGGGGGAGATACATGCTCAACTACTTGCTTTTACTATTACAAATATTCTAAACTTTGACATAATCTTGTGAGTTCGAGCCCACTTTCTATTACTTATTTGTCTTACAAACTCTTTGGGGAGATACATGCTCAACTATTTTCATTTACTTTTATAAATACTCTAATCTTTACTGACACCGTGAGTTTCATAGCCCTACTTTTATACATTTTCAATTGCTTTTGGGAGATACATGCTCAAACTATTTTCATTTACTTTCACAAGTACTCTAAACTCTTACATATTATTGTGAGTTCATACTCCACTTTACTCGCTTAAATTCTTACAAACTATTTGGGGAGATACATGCTTAAATACGTATTTCACTCTTGCGAATACTCAAACCATTTATACAATTGTGTTACAATATACTTCTTATACACTTTGGACATTATGTGTGGTTTATTGCGATATGTGCCTTAATGTGTTAAACTAGTTTTCAATTATGCATCAACATACAAACTTTAGCAATGGTTAACTCCTGCGGGGCCGGCGAGAGGTATTGATAGTACTATCGGTGACGCCCCACCCTTGTGTCCTTGATGACGCGACACAGGGTGAATATAATCTGTTATTCAAGTTATTCAATGCAACATCACAAACAAGTTAGACTCGTCGTGAGGTTCGATTGGCTACATACAAGAATTAGTGGCTCCAAATTAAGTTGTTGGAAGGCTATTAATTTACAAACATCCCAACATGAGTGTTGGAAGACCCAATGGTGACATTTATATTTTTAACTACTATGGCACATACATACATGATTGACATACTATTTTTAGCAGTGGGTTGTAAACACACAGGTTGCAAGTTTTGTATGGGCGGGACTTGGAACTGAGTGGATTTACGATGCCTTTGCTTTGCGAACTATTATATATAACCAAAAACTTTGCCTTTGTTGCATTAACGCTCTTTAAAAGCTTTACTTGTTAACCAAACTCTATGAACTCACCAACCTTTGTGTTGACACTTTTTAGCATGTTTTATCTCAGGTATCTAAGGCATTCACTTCATGGCATGCATACGGACATATCATAGAGTCGTGGTGACGACGCGTCTCACTTGGGATTTATAAACTTTAAAAACATCGTTTGGCTTGTACAAACTTATTTCCGCAAGTTGATTTTCATTTGGGACCTCACAGTTTGTAAACACCGATTATTTTACTTAATCCAACGATGTATTTTCTAAACGACACTTTAGGTCGCTCGATATAATCAGAACTTTGATGCTATGGCGGTCATCCCCAAGGTATTCCATTCCGCCGCAAAATGGTATTTTGGGGTGTGACGGTTTACTTGTTCAATCGCCTTATCTCTTCTCTTATAAGCTTGTGTTGTAAAACTAGTGACCTAACAATGGTATCAATCGCCAAATAGTTGGGTGTACTCGTTTGTTTTGAAGTTTTGTTTTGGGTCTTACGCCAGTAAAGATAACATCATCTTTGGTTCGCTTAAAAGCGATTTTTACACTTTTGAATCCAAGATTCTTGTACTTTCAACGTTATTAGGTGTTAAACTATTGGTTTTGGCAAAAGTTTGGAACTTTACGTGTTTTCCTTGTTTTTAAGCTTGTTTTTGTACGCAAGTGTTATCCTACGCAGAACTGTTTTAAGTGCTTTGGATCATCAAGTTTCACACTTTTGTGTTATTTTGGTGTTATTGAAGCTATTTCAACACACAAAAGCGGTTTAGAAACACATTTGGATAGAATCAAAGTTACGAGTAGAACTACGGCGTATCAAAACCCTAATTCTCGCTTAACTTTATCCTTGGTTTGATCTTGATTTTACGGTTTATTCCGTGTTTTCTTACTTGGATAAGTCCGAAAATACGTCGACTTTGGATATCTTTTGCGAGAAGTGTAAAGATCACTTGAGATAAAACCCAATCTTCGCTAAGCATAAGCTTACGCGTGAAAATCTTACGCTTAAGATTCATCTTCTGGCGTAGACCCGAAGACTACGCGATAAGGTAATCCTCGCCTAACTTTCGCCTAACTTCTTGTTTCGCATAACATTAGTCTTTTTCACCTTACGCATAAGCTAAATTCTCGGCGTAACTATTCTTGTTACGGCGTAACTTTGGTGTTTTTACGCATAAGTGCTACTTGGTTCTTGTCATTTCTACGCTAAGGATACTTCATCAACAAAGGTTCATTCGACTACAAAGATCCATTCTTACTACACAAGTTTATCATCATGTCTCAACCACCATACTCTAACTATTTCCTCACACTTATAATCAACAACAACAACAATTAACTCCACAACATCAACAATGGAATCAACAACAAGCCATTTATCAACAACAATTTAATCGGCAACATACTCCACAACTTGGTGCAATTCCACAACCACAAATGGTTCAACCACAACCAAGCATTCAAGTTCAACCCTACACAACCGATTTCAATCAACATCCATCACGGACAACTATGAAGGAACCCACTTGGTTTGCTAAGATGTGTGAAGCTTTAAGCGACCAACAATCAATTCATGAAGTGGATCCTTGATAGACCTCCAATGCTCACTCCAGAAACTACGATCAATGGGTGATAAGGTTCTTTAGGTTTTGTGATCTAAAGAAGCCACATGGAAAGTTCTTAAAGAAGGTTATCTTGGAAGGTCCTTTTGAGATGCCTCTTGTCATTGTGCCGGAGATCCAACTGCTTTTCCACCAAGAGATGAACAAATCAACATTTCTCTTGTTGCGGATCTTAATGCTACGAACTTCTACACTATGAAGTGATGAACTTGCAATGGAATACATCCTCTTAGGATTACCAAACCCATTCTTGGCAGTGTTGATGCTCAAAAGACGCACAAAAATGTGGGATCATATTCGTCTTCTTATGGAAGGATCATGACTCAATCGGGAGGATTTGGAATCCAAAATTTACTTGGCTTATGAATACTTCATGATTGAACACGGAAGACACTAGAGTCCTATCATCATCGTTTTCGGATATCATCAATGATTTGGATAAACACAACATCATCATGCCAAGAATTGCAGTGAATACTAAGTTCTGAGTAGTCTTGGTCGAGAATGGAGATATGTCATTTTCCTCCGTCAGCGAAGAATATGCATCATTCTACTTATGGATTGTTGTCACGATTACTGAAGCCTCATGAAAAGGAAGTTGATCGGGAAAGGATTTTCCGTGCTCAAATTGCTAAGCAGTCAAGCCGGACAATCAACAACTTGCCTTATATGCTCAGCGAATTATCCTCTCAACCGACAACTCAACCAATCGCTTCAAACGCACCTTCACGGAACAACCTCAACCTCAACAAAATCAATTGGTTCCATACGGCAACAATGCTCAAGCATATGTCGTTGAAGCTCTTGAGAAATCGATCCATTGAAGCATTGCAACAAGGATTTGTGATGATTGCTAATGCTTTTGGCGTTACACCAACAAATCCAACAATCGTTCGTTCCTCATCTAACACACGGACTCAAGTTGTTGTGAACAATGGACGTGTTGAAGTTCGAATCGTGATTATGGTCGTCCGGATGGGCGGTGGTCAGGGTTTAATCTTGTGGGTAGGAATAACAACAGAGCTCAGTGGTGGAACAAGGAAATGCTCGAATCGGTTAAATGGTCTTAGATGCTACAAGCGCAATGAGAAGGGACACTGGCTAATGCATGCCCAAAGCCAAGGACTAGGAAGTGCTTACTTCAAAGAGGCCTTACTTTGGCTCTTAAGGATGAAGCGGTGGATCTCTTACGGACAAACGAGCTTTATGGCGGATGCAGACTCGAGATGATGATATGGAGGACTTGCGGTGAATCACGTTATTATGTTGATGGCTAATATGAGCTCCACTTGGTGATCTGAGCCCAGTGTATGACAACGATGGCTTGTCTCAGTGCCGAACAAACCATCATCATATCACGAACTAATATCTCCGCCAATATCCGAATCCGCGCGGATCGATTTATTCAAAATAGTCTTCTACATCTTCTTCTAATGATTTTCAAGTTAACCACAGTAGTTACATTTGACGATCAAGATGACCTTATGGTCCCTTTGATAATCAAATTGACTCGTGATCGTACCGAGGATCTAACGAGCGATTATGTTGAGACTCGCGTTGAACAAGATGATCATTGCCTCGTCCGAATTTTGCTCGTTAATTCAAGACCATAAAATCAAAATGGAGGAATGTTATGCATTAAATCGGTCCTTAAAAGTAAAAATGCTGCTGTTAACCAAGGATTTTGAATGTTTACAAATGCAACTCAACTTTTCAAAACTCAAGAAAAGCGTGAAAAAGGTTTTGAAGCCGCTTTTGCAAAATCTCATCAAACGAAAAATATTTAGAGACGGATCGTGATCTAGCCGCCTCGAAGAATGCTTTGTTGTCGAATTAGAACAAGCGAAACATGAACATAAAAAGCAACTTAACGCTCTCACCTTGAAAATCAAAAAGCTAAAGTTTGAGTTGTTAAATTGTCAAAAGTTCTCCGTACAAAAAGCATTCAACGAATCGGGTAGATGACCTTCTTCGAAATTCTCGGTTTGCAAAACAAAATTAAAGAGTTTAAAGCGGTTGTTTACAAACATGGTGAATCGATGAATGTTTATTGAAAAGTTTACCTTAAAACCCATCCAAATGGATATGGCAAAATCTAGCGATTACAAACCTAAGCTTTCACAAAAACATTCGAACCAACTCCACGAAGTTTCCGATGCACAATACAAAATTGATAATCTTGTCATGAGTGTTGTTGAATACCATCGTCAAGAGGAATTAGATCACGAGAGAGGAGAGTCGATCTAAATTAAAAATGTTGTTTACAACAAACCTTTTAATTACAAAACGCGGTCACTTTCACACCTGCGGATTCTTCAAACACACTGAGGTTATCATCAAAACACCGAGTCTCTTGTTAATCCCAAAACAGTCTTTGCACAAACTTATGGTCCTTTACCTTCCATTAGCGAGTAAACTCACAACACGAAAATCGAAAAATTCTTGATATTTTGACATTTTCATGGTGACCTCAAAATTTTACAACATGAGATAGAATATCGATCCGAAATCAAAGTTGAACATTTTCAATCGCCTCTGGCGAGAACAAAGAGACATTTTTAGGAAAATCTTTTACCTAATGTTAAAAACTTGAAAAGTTGTGCAATTGCACAGGAAAAGGATTTTCATAAGGAACTTGGGGTAATGAAAAAGCGTTTCGAGAAAGCGAAACATCTATTACTAACACAAAAGCGGAAAAAGCGTTGAGAAAAGATGTTGATCGACTCTTGGAAGGCGTTATCATCTTTGATATCCATAATGTTGTGCTATTCTATTCGTTGCCATATGCATCGATCATATCTCTGCGATATTGTTGAAGCTGTTAATGGCCCTGAAAACAACGATAATGTCTTGGATCGAGTCTTTAAAAGCGAAAATAAAACGATTACACACGAAATTCACAATGCAAAACGTCGTCTTCAATGGTGTGAAAAGATATTCACAACCATCAACTTAGTTTTCAAAAGAAAATCGCTCAATTGAGTGCAAAATCTTACGATCCTAAAATTGATCAGCTGGATGATCAAGCGTGTCTTTGAAAAGTCAAATCTCAAAATATGAACAAGAACTTTTAAAAGTTAAGCAGAATATGGTGTTATATTTGATTTACTCAAAAGACTCGAGATGAAGCATCTAATGAACTTGATCACTATCTAGCTCACACTAGAGAAGTCATGAATTTTCTTTGGTAATATTCGTTACGAAAATCAAGATCGATTCACACCATCTCTAAGTTACGGAAATGTTAGGAAAGTATGAACTACTCCCGCCTCGTGATTAAAGAGATTAGCACCGATCACACTCGGTGATCGTGAACCTAGAATTCCCACTGCCAAATCACAAGTTGCTAATGTGTTTCCTCTCTTGAAGCAGAATAGTTGCATCTTTTCAAGCGTCCGCACTTCACGGCCTAGGAGCACTCAAAGCGAAGAATAGGAAGTTGCGACCAAGAAAAGATCAATAAGAATGCTAAAGTAGAAGAACACCCTAGGAATCTGAATAAAACTCAAGTTACCTCCACTATAGATGTTGCGTCGGCAAATGTAATAGAAATAGTGATGTAACGAATGCTAAACCGTTGAGTACCTTTGATATTCGATCGATGCACCTTGTGATATATGTCAAAAGAGTATGAATTCGATTGTCATGACAAATGTGTTGCTAAAGCTATAATCTCTAGATTACGGAATCCTAAGAATCGGAATACCTCTAGGCCCACTAATCATTCTAAGTCAGTGCTTGGTAAACTACCATCTTTAGATTCTAAGGCAACCATTACTATCACAGTAGCTCCCGCTTCACCTCCTAAGAATGTTGTACCACCTAGTGCTTTCACTAAGACTAAAGCAAAGAGTAGTTATAGATGGCAAAAATGGATATATAACACACTAGGATTTAAATGGATTCCTAAACTTATGAATGTGTATATCGATATACACCTTTGGAACCCTCAACATTTCGGGTTCCACATCTACTTCTATTCCATCTGTGTAAATGCGTGTGTAATCTGGTGATCTGAGATCATTCTCTGGATTGTTGATAGCGGATGTTCCCGACACATGACAGAGCAACCTTAAGCGTTATCAAACTTTATTGCAAAGTTCATTGGCTTTGTCGATTCGAACGATCACCCAGCACCATCATGGGCTACGGAGATTATGTTAATGGGAACATCGAAATCGGCAGGGTTTACTATGTGGAAGGCCTCGGTCACAACTGCATTTCGATGGGTCAATTTTGTGATGGAGATTTGGAGGTTGCTTTCGGGAGAAAACTTGTTTCATTCGTGATCTACAAGGAAACGACCTTATATCGGCTCGCGTAATTCTAGTCTCTACACTATCTCTA
>CM040239.1:213418113-213518276 GCA_022545495.1 Chrysanthemum lavandulifolium
TCACAATCATCGGGGAGAGAGATTGTGTACATTGGGGATGCTCATTGTTTTACTTGAGGGCTTAATCGGTGATTCAGAGATATAATCACTTATTCGGTGTTGACATCCAGAGATTGTCACCCAGAGATAATCGTGATTTAGCCCGCTTCTTCAATGTTATCGGTTATTCTCTCTTTGGGCATTCGGGTACTTGGGTTCTTGAGCTTCATACGCTTTCTTAAAGGTGAGAAAAGTATACATCGGGGTTATTCTTTGGCTATTGGACTTAATCTGCTACTTGATGGTATAAGTTTCTTTTGTCTTTGGGTATGTGTATTCGGTTCGTGAGCTCTAGTCTAAGAGGCCGATCGCATCAATTCAACTACTTGGGGAATTGTTCTCTTGACACCTTTTGGAATGGATTGCTTGAGACTTGAGTGGAAAAGGAATTTGAGAACATTATTTATGTGTGAGATGAAACGTTGATGTTCTTCTATTGGATGATATAACCCTGAATGGATATCCTCGATTATCGGTCTTAAATGGAGCAATGGATTTATGATAATGGTGTGCTTCTTTGTGCACCTGGCTAAGACAAGCTTGAAATAGAGTTTGAATCGCTCATCTAATGGATCTTCGGTTTGGGGAAGGCGCTAAAGTCTCTCTTTCTCAAAGGCTCATGTTCTAATTATGGAGCCTCGGAAGCTTTGGTGGTGGAAGTTTAAGAGATGGCGAATTCTATCTTCACGACGTCTTTGCCGATATCCTTATCTCGGTACTCGTATCATCATCCTCTTAAATATATATCATCTATTCTATCTTTGTATATATTTTGAAAACCAAAATACAAAAATATAAAACCAACAAAAACAAAATAGAAAAATATAAAACCAACAAAACCCATAAAAATCGAAAATTTGAAAAATGCCAAAATATGTTTTCTCAAGACATGTCTTCGGTATCGATAAAATCTACGGTCTTAGAAATGTCATTCAATAATGGCACGGGACCATAGATGAAGTTCGGCGAGGAGGTGTAAATATTCTTTTCTAAACATGTCTTAAACTATGGCTTACAGTTATTTTAGATCAGTAACTCGGCTTAAAAAATGGCTTGCGATTATTTGATCGTGACCGTGCTTAAACCATGGTTTGCTATTATTTTCGATAGCAACCCGTTCTTTAAAGAAAGGAAAGTGTTGCGCTAAACCAATTTTCAAATATTTCGTGCACTTATCCTAAAACTTAATGAGGAAAGTATGTCGAAGGATCTTTGTTCCTACTCAAATATTTTTCCTTCAAATTCTTGAGAAAAATATTTGTTGTAACTAAATGGTGGCATAAGAGTTGCTTGAAAATCAATAAGTTTCAGTTTTTATAAAATTGAAAACTCAATCAATGACTTGAGACTTTCAAACTTTTTAGAAAATGAGTCATTGATTGAGGGGAGAATGTTTTCAAATTTATATCATCTAACGGACTTTCTTAATTATCCCACGTGCTTATCCGAAAAATATAATTGCCTATGTTGAAGGACTAGGTTTCTAGTATATTATTGTTAGGTTTAGATGATTAGAGTTTGAGAAACACATTATTCCATACCTTACATGATCCGATTGATATGTTGGATTGACTTTTATTAGTCGATTCTTTGTTTGGGTGTTGTCGACCTACATATATTTGTATGTGTGTTCATTAACATGCGGTATATTGGTATATAAGAATGTTCCCGATCCGGATCCCACAAATGAACATGATTGGATGCCGCAAGGAAAGGGTAACGATATCTTGGGTTGACAATCAAGAAACGGAGCTTAATTGGACTTCAATGGAGTTGGCATAAATGCAACGTAAGAGGTCTCACCGCATCGGCAGATGGTTTTCTTCTAAGTGATTGAAGAAACGGAGCTTAATTTGACCTCGGTTGGCATTCAAAATGCAACGTATGAAGAAGTCTCACTTGCATCTATGACGGTTTTCTTCCAAGCCCTACAACAACAACGGAAGCTTCTCAACCACCTAACGTATCTTTATGCAGGATACCATTTTTAAACAATTTTGAATAATTTGATTAAATTGTTTTGAAAATGGAAAATATTGTTTTGAAAATTAATTGGACTTAATTTTGTAAATCACCGGACTTCACTTTATCAAAACTTGAGTCACTCAATTATCGACTACGGTCATGGATTGAGGGGGAGAGTGATTTAAAATAAAATATTTTCAAACGATATTTCTTCACAAAAGTTCCGCTTTGTACAATATAAGTGGTGATCTAAAGATTTAATGTTATGTCATGGTATGATTTTTTCTTTAGAATCAAGGTCTTTCAAAAATGAAATTTTTCTGTTCTTGTTTGATTGTGAAATTGTTTTATTTTACTAAAAGATCTCTTAAAAACTATCATACCTGACACTAACAATCTTTAATGTCTTTAATTGGTCCTTATCTGTCATTTTTCAAAAATTAAATCTTGCCACGTCTTTCCCCAAACTCTTTTAAATGATTTAAATCAATTGGGATCACAAATCTCAAAAGGTTTGAAATTTTGATCGGGGTAGAGATCGTGAGTTAAATCTCTTATCTGTTTAAATGGAATTGGTTTTAGTCCTTTAAAGGCACTCCTGCCTCCATGTGCCAAACGATTTCATACACAATGCACATGTTGAGGAGGAGGATTTATCCAAAAACATGATGAGTATTTAAACCAGGCCACATATTCTCCCATGTTTTCTAAACCTTATTAAATCACTTGGGATCCAAAATCTCAAAGGGTTTGATATTTTTGATCGGGGAGAATTTGTGATTTAATAATGAAATTTGATAAAAGGTGATCGTTTGATTCAATTGTGCAGTGCTTCTCGTATGTGCTAAACACTTTCGAATCTCGAAGCATATATTGAGGGGGAGCATTTTATAAGAAAATAAACTATTGAGGTACAAAAGCTTTTATGTTTTAACATAATGTACCTTGATTGAGTTTTCAAATGGTTTCTTAAATGGCTTTTGTAATCGTGGATGTGCTTCAAAGAACTCTTGCCTCTATGTGATAAAAATGATTTCAAATATCCTATGCACATATTGAGGGGAGAATTTTACCATGAAAATCAAATGGCTTTTTCGTATGAAAATTGTGATCAAAGAAAATATTTCAAAGTCCTCTTGCCTCCTTGTGCTAAACAATTTCTAAATCATACGCACATGTTGAGGGAGGTTTTCTAAATGATCAAAACTATTAAGGTACAAAATGCTTTGATCTCGTATCACAAGTACCTTGATTGGTTTTCCAAATGATTTTCAATTGGTTTCATGAAGGAAAGAACAATACCAAAAGACCGACCAATTTACTTTATGCATGGTGTTATAAGGATGGTTAGGTTAGGTATTTGTTCCACGATCCGCCGTAACCGGAGGGATCTACCCAGGACAATCCACTAGATAGTGTAGAGTCCTTAGGTATATTGAAAAAGGAGAAAATGAGAATATGGGAAGAGTGCGGATTGAGGCAGAGCTAGTCTTGGAATAAACCCAACAAGGTTCTAGTAATGAAGTCTCGGTAAGCAATGAAGGGTTGAAGAATGAAAAAGAAATGAATATGAAAAAGGGTGAAAAGAAATAGCCCTCCAATAATTCAACCTTAGGCGAGAACGGGTTCAAATTCATATGCTATTGGTGTTTACTAAGGTAACATCGGTATTGAAGACAAGACGTCATGGACCCAATGACGCCTTGCACTTCAACTTCCCAAACCACTCAAGTTCCTCTTAAAAGGACTTGTTTCATTCTCACGGGAACCGACATTATCTATCGACTTTCTCTTAGAGATTGTTGATATTGAAGAAGGAGACCTCTCCCTAGTCTCAAACACAGAACCAAATGTGCACTATTGAGTCTAGAGCCAAGAGATCATCCACAATATCTCATTAGGACACAAAATTAATGAAAACTTGCTGTTTCACACAATGTGGAAAGTAAGTATATATTGAGAGTCCTACGCATTATCCTTGTGATATTGCCAGAACATCTGAGTAATATGTAAAAATATTCACGATGAAGATGGAAATCCTTCTAGAGCCAACATCAAACGAGCTCTTGGTGGGTGACATGTGAGATTTTGCAAAAGATCAAGCTTGTGACAACTGGATAGAAACAATGGGGAGATTCACTCGTGAATCAACCTTGGTCGAGAATGGAATTGACGAATACTTTTGGAAAACCGTTCGATGTGCAAACCTTCTTTTCTCTAGCACGTCGAATGTGTATTCATTTCAAATTCAAAAGTATCTCGATTGAAAAATACTTTTAGAAAAACCGTTCGATGTGCGAATCTCTTCTTTTAAGCTAGCACGTCGAATGTGTACTCATTCTCTAATACAAAAGTATTTTGATTGAAAATTGATCTTTCTCATAAAACCTTCGTCGTATTGCAAAACTCTTTCTTCAAGCAATACGCGATTGTTTTTCAAATCATTTTCATCAATCGGTGAATCTCAATTCATTGGTTCACTCACTCTATGTTGTCTTCTTTGAGGCGTTCGGTTTGAGAACGACTAGAACATCTGCGAAACCCCATCAAGGAGATTCTTAGAATCCTACGATCACAGTGCAAGACTTGTCTCGATCAGCCGGGAACCGTGGGCGTGTACCTCAATTCAACGAAAGTGGTCAAAGACACTTTCGTGTATTTTATTGCTAGCGTTGTTTGCGGTACATTTGGATGGTTGCGGTGATCGTAATTGAGGATTCAATCCAAAGCGCATGCTCACAAGATCCACACTTAATTTGAAGAAATCATGACCGGTGCATATCTACATAACACGGTTATGATATTTTTATACTATGCTTCACGCCGCAAATATCATGAACCCGATAAAAGCTTCCGCTACTCGATGGAAAGATGTCATGATTCAAAAGTGTGAGCATGTCGGTCCGAAAGTCACAACATCACATGAAGGCAACACAACTATGGATGATCGAGGAGAGATTTCTTGTGGTGATGATCTCAATGAAAACTCGAAGATCATCAAAGATGTGGATCGATTAAAGGCCTCCACTAAAAGTACAAAATTATGCGGACTTTGAAGAATCGCTACACAAGCACAAAGATTGCCGAAATGAAGAATTCAAGTCACGAGCTCAAGAACGAAGTCAAAGATAGAATGCTAGGAAGCAAAATGTATTTCATGGGGTGACCTCCCTTAGGGGGAGATTGTTAGGAATTGGAAATTCCATGTTAAAGTGTCGGTCACCCCAATAATGGTCTAGCATATGTTAGCTCGTAGATTTGTAGTTATTTACGTTATTTATCGGTTTATTAGTTAGTTATTAGTTTAGTTTAGCGTAGTGTAACACCGTGGAGGAAGGACGGGTCTTTACCCATGTATCCACGATCCACGGTCCGATAGGAGGACGGTTTCATTATAACTATAAATACCCCTTCCATGGATGGAAGGGTGGTGCTTTCATTCAATCTAACATTTCCTTTGTGTAAACCTCTAGCAAGAACACCCTCTCTCTCTACTTTCTCTCTCTAAAATGGTAAACATGTATTTTGATCATCCAAGACCACCTGAATCATCAAACACAATATTATATCGATCCTACACAATCATACTTGAAGAAAATCATGACGATCAAACACACAACAAAGCTTTCGCTACTCTAATGAAGAGATTTCATGATCCAAAAGCGTGAGCATGTTGGTCCAAAAGTCACAACATCACATAATAGCGACACTACGAAGGATGAGTTGGAGATTACGTATGGCTGATTATCTCAAAGAAAGCTTCAAAGTTGAACTTAACAAAGAAACGTTCAAGCCAAAGAACCACTACTAATATGAAAAGTTGAACTTAAGGAAGCTTTAAAGTCTACGAGCTCGAGCATGAAAGATTAAAGATAAAATGCTTGGATTCAAAGTGTAATTCATGGGGTGACCTCCCTTAGGGGGAGATTGTTGGGATTTGGAAAATCCATAATGAAGTGTCGGTCATCCCAACCATAGTCTAGCATATTATAGCTCGTTGACATAACGTTATATTAGTTAGTTTACAATAGTATAAGTAACATTTTGAAAGAAGGACGGGTCTTTAACCACTGTATGCCTGATCCACAGCCCGTAGCAGGGCGTAGACATATGTATAAATAGCCCTCTCCCCACAAGGGAGAGGGTTGGATGTTCAAAGTTAATCTAACCTTTCTTTTGTTTTTCTCTCTCTACAAACATCCCATTCTCCCTCTTTCTCTCTCTAGAAAACATGATCCAAAGGCTTATTTGATTGTGGTGTTATGATAACCAATATATTACATTAGTACATAGTCATAATCCTTCTTGATATTCCACACCATCTTTTCACTTTCCTCTTGCTTCCTCGCTAGATTCTTTCACAAGGTTTTTATTACTTTTTCGAGGTTTGATACCCTTCCTTCCATGGGGTTGTCAAATTTATGTTTAACCATTTTACTTCCTCTGTAAGGAATGCATATAAAACTCAAATGCTTCCAAGTTCTTCATTCTTGTTGAATTTCAAAGGGGTGTTCTATCCTTTCTTCATGCTATGACACAGAATGCAGGGCAACTTCTTCAATTATTGTCCATCCTTTATCAGTAGTCATCCAAAGGATAGGTTCCTTTGAGTCCATTATCTGTCGAGTCTTAATATTAAGCCCATTGTAGAAAAAATTGTAATTGCTCGTGTCTGTTGAGTTTATGCTCAGGGCATTTGAGGATGGCTTCATTGAATCTTTCCCAAACCGCAAATAATGATTCATCATTGTTCTTACGAAAACTTCTGATTACATAAACTTGTTGAAAAATCATTGGAGGAGTTCGATATTCCTTTAGAAAGGCCTTTTTAAATGTACTCCATATCGTAACAGATCCAGAAGGTAGCTTCTTCATCCAATCCCTAGTTTTTCCTTTAAGGGTGAACGGAAATGCTCTCATCATAACATGGTCTCTGGATACGCCTGGTGCATGAAACAAATCCGTGATTTTGTAGACCTTAGAGATGTGCTCGTGTGCTTCTTTGTCCTTATTTCTGTAAAAACTACATTTCTTTAATTCGTCCAGACATAGTCCCCAGAATTCGAACCTAACGTTTTCTTCGAGGGCTGGAATAGTGATCCCTTGATCAACTTTAAGATGTTTAGATAATCATTAATGTAGAGAGCCATAATATCTAAAACTGAAAATAGATCGTGAAAAAACAAAAATTAA
The DNA here is from genome assembly GCA_022545495.1 of Chrysanthemum lavandulifolium. NCBI lineage: Eukaryota > Viridiplantae > Streptophyta > Magnoliopsida > Asterales > Asteraceae > Chrysanthemum > Chrysanthemum lavandulifolium. The sequence goes on from CM040239.1 coordinate 213,425,311, forward strand.
ATAAACAAAAACAAAAATAAAAGACTTAACAAAAAATCCTAATATAGCTCCCCGTAAGCGGCGCCAAAATTCTGATGCAGGTATTCCAACTAGGATTTAATATTTATTAGTCTCGTCTAAGCAAGGTCTACCTAATGCACTAACGACGATGAACCCGATCATGCATTGTATAGAAGGTGGTAAAGCCGAGGTCGTTTCAAGAGCTATGTAGATGAGGATCCTATTAAGTCTAAGTTTCACTTGTTTTAAGCGGTTTTAAGGTTGAAATGATTAAATATCGAAAAGTAAATTAATTTTGTGAACAATGATGAGAAAGTTTGCTAACCTAATTAATCATCCTATCATATAAAGTCTATGTTTTCTAAACTAGTTCCAATTGATTCAAGTGAGGGTTTAAGTCGCTAGGACAACATTTGGTCAATGTGTCCTAACCTATCTACAAAGGTTCTACCCGACGTCAAAGGCCTACCCTTTGGGAGTCGAGGTCTTAAGAAACCTAAGCCAAGTCATTAAGTACCCTACGTGCAAGATTCAAAATAATGAGTGCCCGGACGCTAGCATCTTAGACACTCATCCATAACTTAAGTTCGTCCATCCGAACGGTGATCCTTTGGTCAATTCGCACAAGAGGGAAAGGTAGTCGGTTGGTCAATTCTTACCGGCGCTTCTCTACCTACTTACTTAGGGTCAGTTGGTCAATTCTCCTAAGCAACTAGATACGACCGCACTACAAAACTACCGAAGCTAGGGTAACTACCATCGAACTATGCATACATACACTAGAAACAATTTACGGAAGCATGAAAACACAAACAATACAATCAAGGAATCATAACTAGGCTAGCACCAAAGGTGCTTAGCTGATCATATTAAAAGATATAATAAATTCAATGTTTAACATAATGAAAGACATGAATTAATGTAAAATATAGAAATGATCGCTAAAGCTTATCTATATGGTGTGATTCCTCCCTTGGAGATGGCTCCGTATGCTCCGTGTGATCTGCCTTTGGAACCCTCTTCACGTTCTCTGCCTTTGAGTTGTGAGTGAATGATGTGAAATGAAGATTTTAAGGCTGTATTTATAGACCCGATAACAGTTACGGTGTAACTTAAGTTGTGAGTTACACCGTAACTTAATTATCTTTAAAAGAGAAGTCTCGTTAAAGTGACTACGGTGTAACATAAAGAATAGTTACGCCATAATTTCAGTTCTGCGGTAGCGCTGATGAGAGTTACGCCGTAACAAATACGTCCTCTTAACAGAAGGTTGTTTTGTCGTAATGCTTGTAAGGATGTTACGGCGTAGTTGATGGAGGCGCGAAATAATTCATAACCTAGATGATTACTGATGAGTGTGTAAATACTCATCAGTTTTGGGTCAATCTGAACTGCAAAACGTTTAAAAAAGCTCAGAAATGCATCAAAATACTGAAAATATTCCAAAATTGCATTTTATATGTTTCGGATGCAAAATGTTTAAAATCGGATGAAAATGAGCAAAGTTTGCATAATTGGCGCTTGGTCCCCAGTTTCTAAAATTGTCAAAACTAGTCCCTGAGCCCTAATTTCAAAGAAAATCACCAAAGGTCCTTTTAAAATCATAACTTGTCAAAATTAGTCCTTTGGTGAAAATATCAAAAGTTTTGAGAAATTACAAAATTAGTCCTTCAAGTTTGAAATTTGGCGAGAAATGGCCCCTGAAATTGGAAAATATCAAGTTTGGTCCTTGTACTTTTTGAGCTTGTCAGTTTTAGTCCCTTGAAACAACTTTGCAGATTGGCGAGTTATGGTCCCTTGAATTTGGAATTTACACATTAGGTCCTTGTCATATTAAACCTTTAATACCCTTTGGACCCTATCAAATACCTTTAATGACCTCGCTTACCCAAGTGACCCCTGTCATTAACCACTTTTGACCCCTTGCATTATTAAACCCCGTCAACTGGTCAACCAACACCCTTGGCGCGTTTTTCTTTCTTCCTCAATTCTCTCTGATACACTCCACACAACCATCCCCATTTCAACATATTACTCCCTTGTCCCTCCACCTCCACCACAAAACAAGAATCATTAAATGATCCCTCCCCTTAACACTCAATCCTTCCACTGGCTAAAACCATTTCCGCCAAAAGTTAATCAAGCGGCCAAGAGTGCTTCAACTCATCCAAAGGTCAAAAATAGAAGTGGGAATTGATCATAACAAGTGGAAAAGGTGTTTGGAATATAAAAGGAAGCAAGAGAGAAGTAGGAAAGTAGTTAGTTTTTAGTTTTTCCTTTATGTCATTTTTTTAGTAAATGTTGTAGTTTAAATCAAAATGTTGTAATTTCAGCTTTTATGTATATGCTTAAGTTAAAACATCTTTGTATTGTGCCTCTTGATTATAAATTCAAGTTTTCATATGAGTTCCTAGTTCCATGTTTCTTTGTTCTATAACTCGGTTTCAAATTCTCGCTGTAAACTTTAAATAGGTCAATTTCCATCTCAAATTAGCTTATTCAAACTTATTATAGTTGTGGTTAAGGTCACAAATCATTTTCAAGCAAAATTGTCTAATGGTCAACAAAAGTCAAAACTGGAGCTTAAATGGGAAATGAAGGCGATTTGGGTTGATGCAAGTGGTGATTTTGGGTTGAAATGGATTAGAATAGCAGTTTGGTTTTGGTTTTAGCCTGCTGACATAAAATTCGGACATAAGTGAGTTTGTATTTCATTTTTCAATTTCTAGCCATTTTGCATTTTATGCTTATCTGTGTATCTGTGGTTACCAATGGTTTAGGCTTGTTTAATTAATGGTCTTTAGGTTAAGTGAACTCATGTTGATCATTATTACCTGCTTGTTCAGTAGTTTAAGTAGTTTTTATTGCATATCAATGTTTTAAAGTGGTGTTTGGATTTACTGCTAAACTTGTCTGTAGGGTTAGTTCAGTGCTCATAATCTGTTGTTGCATGTTTGTTTAGCTATATTGAACTCAATTCAGTCACCATTTGCACCCTACATAAGTTCCAAGTCAAAATTCCATTTCATCTTTCTTTAATGCTTAACTGTTGAAATTTTTGCAAACCAAAATCTTGTTTTATGTTTAAAACTCTTAGATATAGCTTGCCTTAGATCTATTTCATCCATTAACATCATTTTTTGTCCACCATTTTGAATCAAAACTCAAATAAGTCAAACTTTCGGATTTGTATCAAAAGTCAAAAAAAAAAACCTGAAAAGCCTGTTTTGAGCCAACTGAGGTGAATTTTCTTGGATTCATTTCTGAACAAAATTCAGTGAAACTTGTTGTGTTTTAAAGTTCAACTGGTCTATTTTGTTATTAGCATTTTTATACATTTTTGTGAATTTTATATAAGTCTCCAACCGCTTATCAAAATGGGTGCATGTGCCTCGTGCAGTGTGCTGAATCAAGACAGACTGCTGCAGTTCTTGCAATCTCTGCATGTAGTTCTCTAGAGCTTGTCTAGGTCTCTAATTTGGTATTTAAGTACTTAGCCAGGTTATCTTGAGGTTCCAACATTTGCTCTTTAGTTTCCAATTTTATTTGAGTTCTTATTCTTCTCGCTTAAACATGGTACCCTCACCTGTTTTTGTGCTTAAACTCAAATAAGCCAAATCTTGGTATCTTGCAAATCAGAGGTTAAGGCTTGTTAATAATTGTTGCATCTTAGTTCTTTTAGCTTATTCAAGCTTCTGTTTCAGTTTGGTACTTGTTGTGTCCCTTGGGCTTATTCAAGTGCTTATTTCAATAAGCACTTGTACATCAGTTTCATATTCCTTCACACAACACCCTGTTTTTCCATTTTTCCTAGTTTCATGATATTATTTTAAGATTTCCTGAATTTTCATATTTTTCCAAGTCGGCTTGCTATTTTTCCCTATTTAAATTAGTTTTAAATCTTTTAAATAGCTTTTAATACAATTAATTAAGAAAAGCTTCAAAAAAATAATTTTCAATTTTCTTAAGTTTAGATAAATATAAAAAGACAAAAATATTTTTCCATAATTTTCTTAGTTTAAATAGTATTTTCTAGCATTTTAATTAGTTTTAAATAGTTTTAAATTAGTAATAAATATATAAAAGTCTAAAAATATATTTTCAGTTTTAAAATAAGTTTTATCATATTTTAGATTTTTCTAAGTTATAATTTCATTTTCTAGGTTAATTTTGTATTTTCTTATATTTTAGTGCATTTTAAATACTTAATAAATAGTTTTAATTAATAATAATTAAATAAATAGTTTTAAAATAATTTTATTTTTCCAATAAATTTCTAGTATAATTAGGATTGTAAAATGTATTTTTCATATCCGTAGGTATTTTCCTTCTTTATTTTCACGTTTTATTTTGTACGTTTACGTAATTTTATTTAAACGTATGTTTTAGGTTTTAAACGTTCATCATTTTAAAAATAGTGATAGCGTTTATTTAATATATTTTAACTTTTTAATTTTCTTAATTTGTATTTAAGTCGCTTTAATGTATAATCTTTTTCCTTAGTTATAATTATCCAATCAAAATCCTTGCTGATCACTATCCTTAGTGATCATTCTATCGTCTGATCAAGTGTTTATACACCATTGAGTCTCCGTGGGACTTAACGACCCGGGAATTCATTCTATTCTCCAGGACTTCATTGTATTTGTGTTTTAAAAGCTTTTAAGTCTATTACGGTTAGCCATTCACAAGTGGCTAGCTTGTGTGATTAGACTTGACTAGTTTAGCACAGATCAAATTTTGGCGCTCGTTGCCGGGAGCTTTAGCGTGTTCTAAACCTTTTCGCACCCATTCTTGCACATATACCACCTTTTGTAAAGTTTTTGTAAAGTTATCGAAAATCCAAAAAGTTCATTAACACCTTTCCTAAAGTGTTAAAATGCCAAAATATTTTCATTCTTTGTTTTCTCATCATGTTTTTCAAAATACCAAAATATTCCTCTTTACCCTCTTACCTTTTTGATTCTTCATTTCACCCTCTGTTAACCTTTGATTCTTTCTATGTCTTATCCTCACCCTCTTGGTTGTCAATGGTGTGGTGGTCCTTATAATGGTGGCAATTGCCCGGTTGTAGCATGGTGGAATCGTGAAGCGGTCTGTCATAACCGGATCCCTATTCCTACCATAACACGACCGATTTATTCCATCACCTACCACCTTTGTGAGACTCGTAGCTTTCTTGTTGTGAGTACTGTGGTGGTTCACATTCCAGCTCGATTGTCAATCAAGAAACACGCTTGTCTATGAAGCGAGGTTCACGATAACAATTATGACTACAACACATACCACTCACGGCTACATCGCTTTTCTTGTTGTGAGTATTGTGGAGGTCCTCACTCTAGCTCGGATTGTCAAACAAGGAATCCATTTCCTTGTAACAATTACGACTCTTCAGATCATGACCAACCTCTACAAGACCGGCTGAGCCACTTCCTCAAAATCTTCTCCTTGATCTTTTGGATTTAGTGAAAGATTTGAAGGAATCTAAACATCCCCAAGATAATCCAAATGAGAAATCCATGGAAGTTTTGTTAGTCAAGAGCGGGTCGCTAAATTAGATTCCCAAATTGCCTTTGAACAATCTATTAGGGAATCAATTGCAAAAGAAAAGTGGCCAAATCTAGCTCTCGATTCCGTTTCATTCACGATGGCGATGATGATGAAGATATCCTTGATATCCTACAATTTTATAATGGTTCATCAAGTTCATCGGTTAAAATTCCTTCCATGAAAAGTCGGGGAGAAAGACTATGATGGAATTACTAGCGTAAGAACAAATGGAAAGTATAAAACATATGTATGCTAGTCCTTCTAAACTCCCTCGGTCTGTTGTTATCACACCCGATATTCCCACTCACTCTCTAAACATGGGGACGAGCATCTTGACACTGTTCCGAAAAGGAATCGGACGAATTTATAAAGTCTAGTGTTGAGGACCTTGTCAGAATCCCGAGAGAGTCACATGGAATTTCGATCATATGTGTGATTCTTCTTCCCCTCGAGTGTTCAAATGATCATTTTGAGACTTTCTCCGATTTTAGCGATGATTGTAAATCTTATGGAGACATCGGTATGTTGAGGCATCACTCCCACGGTCGATCTCTTCTTGAGGAGTTCACCGATGAACTCGCTCACATCGATCCACTTTCATCGAAAGTGACGATGATCTCTTTGATTTCGAAGCCGATCTTGGAGAAACTAGAAATCTCCTATATAATGATCATCCACTCATTTCTTATCCCATTTCCGACTCTTCCATTCCTTCTCTCACCCGGATGAGGAAGATGACAACTTTGGAAGGAGGTCGATGATTTTCTTAGTGATGAGTCGATTCCAACAGAATTGACAATACTTACTTTGATTCGGAGGGAGACATCCTTTTTCTTGAAAATCATTGATTGAAGAACCGCTTTCAGCTCTCCTCCCGAAATTTTGTTACCAATCACCATAAAAGCTTCAAATTTAAGCTTAAAATGTCAAAATGGTGATTTGCTTTTTCGATGAGGAATGGACATGCATAGTGATGCACATATTTATTCCATTCTTCACTAATGGTGTGGTTGCTCTTTCCTTTTCTCCTTCGGAATGAGGATACTATCTTTGACCCCGTCATTTTCATTTATCATCCGTGAGTCTTGTCTCTCTATATCTCATCGGTGTGGAACTTTCACGTTGCTTCAAATGTTTGTCCAAACATCTTGAATGAAAGTCCGATGGAGATTGTTTCTTCCACTTTGCTTCCCCATGAACCAATGAATTGAGGGTCGAGTCAAGCTAGCGACTGGAAATCAAAAACAAGAGCACACACCATATGGGTTTTCACCCATATTTCGACTTCTTACCCCTTTCTACCACCTAAGTGCGGGGTGATGCCTCACATATATATATATATATATATATATATATATATATATATATATATATATATATATATATATATATATATATATATATATATATATATATATATATATATATATATATATATATATATATATATATATATATATATATATATAAAAAAAAAAAAAAAAAAAAAAAAATCTTTTTCAAATAATGGCCGTAATATTTCCCTTTACGTTCTTTGTTTTCGCATAACCGCTGGTACTTTGAATATTGAGGGCAATATTCATTTCTAAGTGTGGGGGGGAATTTCACTAATTTTATCATATATTATCCACCCAATTCCCGCTTTTGGCCAAATTTTTTTTTTTTGGAGTAAGTGTTCTACACTTACTCAATTGGTTATCGATCCGCCTTGTCTAATAAACAAAAGGATTGGCTAATCCAGAGCAAACGGCTCTTGGTAAAGATATCTCAAACCGTTTATGGCTTGCAATTTGCCCAAAATTGTATAGTTCTCAACTCACCATATCTTTAATTAGTGAAGAGTTGGCTAGCCCGCAAGATTATGGCTTGTGGTAAAGGCAAAGGAAAATCCATAATTGGTAATCACTCACCAAAGATAATATTGATAATTTATCTAAGAGTTGGCTAGTCCAGAGCAAACGCTTCGGTAAAGACAAATCAAAACCGTTGAAATGGTGGTTTGCTCAAAATCACATGGTTATTTGTACCATGGTTCTTACTTGAACTAAAACATTTGGCTACTCCGAGTAATGGCTTTTGGTAAAGAGATTCAAATCCATTATGTTTTTCTCAAAAGATTGCTAGGGACTAGCAATAGTTTAGTGTGGGGATTGATGAGTGTGTAAATACTCATCATTTTTGGGTCAATCTGAATCGCAAAACGTTTAAAAAGCTCGAAATGCATCAAAATACCGAAAATATTCCAAAATTGCATTTTATATGTTTCAGATGCAAAATGTTTAAAATCGATGAAAATGAGCAAAGTTTGCATAATTGGCGCTTCACCCCCAAGTTTCTAAAATTGTCAAAACTAGTCCCCGAGCCCTAATTTCAAAGAAAAATCACCAAAGGTCCTTTTAAAATCATAACTTGTCAAAATTAGTCCTTTGGTGAAAAATATCAAAAGTTTTGAGAAATTACAAAATTAGTCCTTCAAGTTTGAAATTTGGCGAAATGGCCCTCGAAATTGGAAAATATCAAGTTTGGTCCTTGTACTTTTTGAGCTTGTCAGTTTTAGTCCCTTGAAACAACTTTGCAGATTCGCGCTTATGGTCCCTTGAATTTTAGAATTTACACATTAGGTCCTTGTCATATTAAACCTTTAATACCCTTTGGACCCTATCAAATACCTTTGTGACCCTGCCAACCCAAGTGACCCCCTGTCATTAACCACTTTTGACCCCCCTTGCATTATTAAACCCCTGGTCAAATCTGGTCAACCAACACCCTTGGCGCGTTTTTCTTTCTTCCTCAACTGCTCTCTGCATACACTCCACACAACCATCCCCCCAGCTCAACATATTACTCCCCTTGTCCCCTCCACCTCCACCACAAAACAAGAATCATTAAATGATCCCTCCCCCTTAACACTCAATCCTTCCACCTGGCTAAAACCATTTCCCGCCAAAAGTTAATCAAACGGCCAAGAGTGCTTCAACTCATCCAAAGGTCAAAAATAGAAGTGGGAATTGATCATAACAAGTGGAAAAGGTGTTTGGAATATAAAAGGAAGCAAGAAGAGAGAAGTAGGAAAGTAGTTAGTTTTTAGTTTTTCCTTTATGTCATTTTTTTTAGTAAATGTTGTAGTTTAAATCAAAATGTTGTAATTTCAGCTTTTATGTATAACAGTTAAGTTAAAACATCTTTGTATTGTGCCTCTTGATTATAAATTCAAGTTTTCATATGAGTTCCTAGTTCCATGTTTACTGTTCTATAACTCAGTTTCAAATTCTCAGTTGCAAACTTTAAATAGGTCAATTTCCATCTCAAATTAGCTTATTCAAACTTATTATAGCTGTGGTTAAGGTCACAAATCATTTTCAAGCAAAATTGTCTAATGGTCAACAAAAGTCAAAACTGGAGCTTAAATGGGAAATGAAGCTGATTTGGGTTGATGCAGTGGTGATTTTGGGTTGGAAATGGATTAGAATAGCAGGTTTGGTTTTGGTTTTAGCCTGCAACATAAGCTGGACATAAGTGAGTTTGTATTTCATTTTTCAATTTCAAGCCATTTTGCATTTTATGCTTATCTGTGTATCTGTGGTTACCAATGGTTTAGGCTTGTTTAATTAATGGTCTTTAGGTTAAGTGAACTCATGTTGATCATTATTACCTGCTTGTTCAGTAGTTTAAGTAGTTTTATCAGATATCAATGTTTTAAAGTGGTGTTTGGATTTCATCGCTAAACTTGTCTGTAGGGTTAGTTCAGTGCTCATAACTGTTGTTGCATGTTTGTTTAGCTATATTGAACTCAATTCACCACCATTTGCACCCTACATAAGTTCCAAGTCAAAATTCCATTTCATCTTTCTTTAATGCTTAATCGTTGAAATTTTTGCAAACCAAAATCTTGTTTTATGTTTAAAACTCTTAGATATAGCTCATTTTAGATCTATTTCATCCATTAACATCATTTTCTGTCCACCATTTTGAATCAAAACTCAAATAAGTCAAACTTTCGATTTGTATCAAAAGTCAAAAAAAAACCGAAAAGCCTGTTTGAGCCAACCGAGGTGAATTTTCTTGATTCATTTCAACAAAATTCAATGAAACTTGTTGTGTTTTAAAGTTCAACTGGTCTATTTTGTTATTAGCATTTTTATACATTTTGTGAATTTTATATAAGTCTCCAACCGCTTATCAAATGGGTGCATGTGCCTCATGCAGTGCTTGAATCAGACAGACCTCGCAGTTCTTGCAATTTTGCACGTAGTTCTCTAGAGCTTGTCTAGGTCTCTAATTTGGTATTTAAGTACTTAGCCAGGTTATCTTGAGGTTCCAACATTTGCTCTTTAGTTTCCAGCTTATTTGAGTTCTTATTCTTCTGCTTAAACATGGTACCCTCACACTGTTTTTGTGCTTAAACTCAAATAAGCCAAATCTTGGTATCTTGCAAATCAGAGGTTAAGGCTTGTTAATAATTGTTGCATCTTAGTTCTTTTAGCTTATTCAAGCTTCTGTTTCAGTTTGGTACTTGTTGTGTCCCTTGGGCTTATTCAAGTGCTTATTTCAATAAGCACTTGTACATCAGTTTCATATTCCTTCACACAACACCCTGTTTTTCCATTTTTCCTAGTTTCATGATATTATTTTAAGATTTCCCTGAATTTTTCATATTTTTCCAAGTCAGTTTGCTATTTTTCCCTATTTAAATTAGTTTTTAAATCTTTTTAAATAGCTTTTAATACAATTAATTAAGAAAAGCTTCAAAAAAAATAATTTTTCAATTTTCTTAAGTTTAGATAAATATAAAAAGACAAAAAAATATTTTTCCATAATTTTCTTAGTTTAAATAGTATTTTCTAGCATTTTAATTAGTTTTAAATAGTTTTAAATTAGTAATAAATATATAAAAAGTCTAAAAAATATATTTTCAGTTTTAAAATAAGTTTTATCATATTTTAGATTTTTCTAAGTTATAATTTCATTTTTCTAGGTTAATTTTGTATTTTCTTATATTTTAGTGCATTTTAAATACTTAATAAATAGTTTTAATTAATAATAATTAAATAAATAGTTTTAAAATAATTTTATTTTTCCAATAAATTTCTAGTATAATTAGGATTGTAAAATGTATTTTCATATCCGTAGGTATTTTCCTTCTTTATTTTCACGCTTTATTTTGTACGCTTACGTAATTTTATTTAAACGTATGTTTTAGGTTTTAAACGCTCATCATTTTAAAAATAGTGATAGCGTTTATTTAATATATTTTAACTTTTAATTTTCTTAATTTGTATTTAAGTCGCTTTAATGTATAATCTTTTTCCTTAGTTATAATTATCCAATCAAAATCCTTCACGATCACTATCCTTAGTGATCATTCTATCGTCTCGATCAGTGTTTATACACCATTGAGTCTCCGTGGGACTTAACGACCGGGAATTCATTCTATTCTCCAGACTTCATTGTATTTGTGTTTTAAACAGCTTTTAAGTCTATTACTGTTAGCCATTCACAAGTGGCTAGCTTGTGTGATTAGACTTGACTAGTTTAGCATGATCAAATTTTGGCGCCACCGCCGGGAGGCTTTAGCGTGTTCTAAACCTTTTCGCACCCATTCTTGCACATATACCACCTTTTGTAAAGTTTTTGTAAAGTTATCTCGAAAATCCAAAAAGTTCATTAACACCTTTCCTAAAGTGTTAAAATGCCAAAATATTTTCATTCTTTGTTTTCTCATCATGTTTTTCAAAATACCAAAATATTCCTCTTTACCCTCTTACCTTTTTGATTCTTCATTTCTTACCCTCTGTTAACCTTTGATTCTTTCTATGTCTTATCCTCACCCTCTTGGTTGTCAATGGTGTGGTGGTCCTTATAATGGTGGCAATTGCCCCAGCTTGTAGCATGGTGGAATCGTGAAACGGGTCCTGTCTATAACCGTGATCCCTATTCCTACCATAACACGACCGATTTATTCCATCACTACCACACCGTGAGACTCAAGCAGCTTTATTGTTGTGGAGTACCGTGGTGGTTCACATTCCGCTTCGATTGTCAATCAAGAAACACGCTTGTCTATGAGCAGGTTCTCGATAACAATTATGACTACAACACATACCACTCACGCCTACATCGCTTCTTGTTGTGAGTATTGTGGAGGTCCTCACTCTAGCTCGGATTGTCAAACAAGGAATCCATTTCTTGTAACAATTACGACTCTTCAGATCATGACCAACCTCTACAAGACCAAATGAGCCACTTCCTCAAAATCTTCTCCTTGATCTTTTGGATTTAGTGAAAGATTTCAAGGAATCTAAACATCCCAAGATAATCCAAATGAGAAATCCATGGAAGTTTTGTTAGTCAAGAGCGGGTCGCTAAATTAGATTCCCAAATTGCCTTTGAACAATCTATTAGGGAATCAATTGCAAAAGAAAAGTGGCCAAATCTAGCTCTCGATTCCGTTTCATTCGATGACGATGATGATGAAGATATCCTTGATATCCTACAATTTTATAATGGTTCATCAAGTTCATCGCTAAAATTCCTTCCATGAAAAGTCGTGGAGAAAAGACTATGATGGAATTACTAGCGTAAGAACAAATGGAAAGTATAAAACATATGTATGCTAGTCCTTCTAAACTCCCTCACCATTGTTGTTATCACACCGATATTCCCACTCACTCTCTAAACATGGGGACGAGCATCTTGACACTGCTCCCGAAAAGGAATCGGACGAATTTATAAAGTCTAGTGTTGAGGACCTTGTCCGAATCCCGAGAGAGTCACATGGAATTTCCGATCATATGTGATTCTTCTTCCCCTCGAGTGTTCAAATGATCATTTTGAGACTTTCTCCGATTTTAGCGATGATTGTAAATCTTATGGAGACATCGAGTATGTTGAGGCATCACTCCCACGCCCCGATCTCTTCTTGAGGAGTTCACCGATGAACTCACTCACATCATCCACTTTCATCGAAAGTGACGATGATCTCTTTGATTTCGAAGCCGATCTTGGAGAAACTAGAAATCTCCTATATAATGATCATCCACTCATTTCTTATCCCATTTCCGACTCTTCCATTCCTTCTCTCACCCGTATGAGGAAGATGACAACTTTTGGAAGGAGGTCGATGATTTTCTTAGTGATGAGTCGATTCCAACAGAATTGACAATACTTACTTTGATTCGGAGGGAGACATCCTTTTTCTTGAAAATCATTGATTGAAGAACTGCTTCAGCCTCCTCCCGGAAATTTTGTTACCAATCACCATAAAAGCTTCAAATTTAAGCTTAAAATGTCAAAATGGTGATTTGCTTCTTTCCGACGAGGAATGGACATGCATAGTGATGCATATTTATTCCATTCTTCACTAATGGTGTGGTTGCTCTTTCCTTTCTCCTTCGGGAATGAGGATACTATCTTTGACCCCGCTCATTTTCATTTATCATCCTCGTGAGCGGTCTGTCTCTCTATATCTCATCGGTGTGGAACTTTCACGTGCTTCAAATGTTTGTCCAAACATCTTGAATGAAAGTCCGATGGAGATTGTTTCTTCCACTTTGCTTCCCATGAACCAATGAATTGGGTCGAGTCAAGCTAGCGACTCGGAAATCAAAAAAAGAGACACACCATATGGGTTTTCACCCATATTTTCGACTTCTTACCCCTTTCTACCACCTAAGTGTGGGGTGATGCCTCATGTTATATATATATATATATATATATATATATATATATATATATATATATATATATATATATATATATATATATATATATATATATATATATATATATATATATATATATATATATATATATATATATATATATATATATCTTAAAAAAAAAAAAAAAAAAAAAAAAAAAAATCTTTTTCAAATAATGGCCGTAATATTTCCCTTTTACGTTCTTTGTTTCGCATAACCACGGTACTTTGAATATTGAGGGCAATATTCATTTCTAAGTGTGGGGGAATTCTCACGAATTTTATCATATATTATCCACCCAATTCCCCGCTTTTGGCCAATTTTTTTTTTTTTGGAGTAAGTGTTCTACACTTACTCAATTGGTTATCATCCGCCTTGTCTAATAAACAAAAGGATTGGCTAATCCAGAGCAAACGGCTCTTGGTAAAGATATCTCAATCCGTTTATGGCTTGCAATTTGCCCAAAATTGTATAGTTCTCAACTCACCATATCTTTAATTAGTGAAGAGTTGGCTAGCCCGCAAGATTATGGCTTGTGGTAAAGGCGATGGAAAATCCATAATTGGTAATCACCACCAAAGATAATATTGATAATTTATCTAAGAGTTGGCTAGTCCGAGCAAACGGCTCGGTAAAGACAAATCAAAACCGTTGAAAGTCTGGTGGTTTGCTCAAAATCACATGGTTATCGGTGTACCATGGTTCTTACTTGAACTAAAACATTTGGCTACTCCGTAAGTAATGGCTTTTGGTAAAGAGATTCAAATCCATTATGTTTTTCTCAAAAGATTGCTAGGGACTAGCAATAGTTTAGTGTGGGGATTGATGAGTGTGTAAATACTCATCATTTTGGTCAATCTGAACTGCAAAACGCTTAAAAAGCTCGAAATGCATCAAAATATCGAAAATATTCCAAAATTGCATTTTATATGTTTCAGATGCAAAATGTTTAAAATCGATGAAAAATGAGCAAAGTTTGCATAATTGGCGCTTCACCCCCAAGTTTCTAAAATTGTCAAAACTAGTCCCCGAGCCCTAATTTCAAAGAAAAATCACCAAAGGTCCTTTTAAAATCATAACTTGTCAAAATTAGTCCTTTGGTGAAAAATATCAAAAGTTTTGAGAAATTACAAAATTAGTCCTTCAAGTTTGAAATTTGGCGAAATGGCCCCTGAAATTGGAAAATATCAAGTTTGGTCCTTGTACTTTTGAGCTTGTCGGTTTAGTCCCTTGAAACAACTTTGCAGATTTAGCGCTTATGGTCCCTTGAATTTTAGAATTTACACATTAGGTCCTTGTCATATTAAACCTTTAATACCCTTTGGACCCTATCAAATACCTTTGTGACCGCCAACCCAAGTGACCCCTGTCATTAACCACTTTTGACCCCTTGCATTATTAAACCCCGGTCAATCGTCAACCAACACCCTTGGCGCTTTTCTCTTCTTCCTCAATGCTCTCTGATACACTCCACACAACCATCCCCCAAACTCAACATATTACTCCCTTGTCCCTCCACCTCCACCACAAAACAAGAATCATTAAATGATCCCTCCCCTTAACACTCAATCCTTCCACTGCTAAAACCATTTCCGCCAAAAGTTAATCAAACGCCAAGAGTGCTTCAACTCATCCAAAGGTCAAAAATAGAAGTGGGAATTGATCGTAACAAGTGGAAAAGGTGTTTGGAATATAAAAGGAAGCAAGAAGAGAGAAGTAGGAAAGTAGTTAGTTTTAGTTTTTCCTTTATGTCGTTTTTTTAGTAAATGTTGTAGTTTAAATCAAAATGTTGTAATTTCACTTTTATGTATAACAATTAAGTTAAAACATCTTTGTATTGTGCCTCTTGATTATCAATTCAAGTTTTCATATGAGTTCCTAGTTCCATGTTTCTCGTTCTATAACTCGCTTTCAAATTCTCGATTGCAAACTTTAAATAGGTCAATTTCCATCTCAAATTAGCTTATTCAAACTTATTATAGCTGTGGTTAAGGTCACAAATCATTTTCAAGCAAAATTGTCTAATGGTCAACAAAAGTCAAAACCGGAGCTTAAATGGGAAATGAAGTGATTTGGGTTGATGCAAAGATGGTGATTTTGGGTTGGAAATGGATTAGAATAGTAGGTTTGGTTTTGGTTTTAGCCTGACATAAAATTGGACATAAGTGAGTTTGTATTTCATTTTTCAATTTCTAGCCATTTTGCATTTTATGCTTATCTGTGTATCTGTGGTTACCAATGGTTTAGGCTTGTTTAATTAATGGTCTTTAGGTTAAGTGAACTCATGTTGATCATTATTACCTGCTTGTTCAGTAGTTTAAGTAGTTTTTATTGCATATCAATGTTTTAAAGTGGTGTTTGGATTTACTGCTAAACCTGTCTGTAGGGTTAGTTCAGTGCTCATAATCTGTTGTTGCATGTTTGTTTAGCTATATTGAACTCAATTCAGTCACCATTTGCACCCTACATAAGTCCCAAGTCAAAATTCCATTTCATCTTTCTTTAATGCTTAACTGTTGAAATTTTTGCAAACCAAAATCTTGTTTTATGTTTAAAACTCTTAGATATAGCTTTTTAGATCTATTTCATCCATTAACATCATTTTTGTCCACCATTTTGAATCAAAACTCAAATAAGTCAAACTTTCGGATTTGTATCAAAAGTCAAAAAAACCGAAAAGCTTTGTTTGAGCCAACCGAGGTGAATTTTCTTGATTCATTTCGAACAAAATTCGATGAAACTTGTTGTGTTTTAAAGTTCAACTGGTCTATTTTGTTATTAGCATTTTTATACATTTTTGTGAATTTTATATAAGTCTCCAACTGCTTATCAAAATGGGTGCATGTGCCATATGCATGTGTGCTTGAATCAGACAGACAGCTGCGATTCTTGCGACTCTTGCTGCAGTTCTCTAGAGCTTGTCTAGGTCTCTAATTTGGTATTTAAGTACTTAGCTAGGTTATCTTGAGGTTCCAACATTTGCTCTTTAGTTTCCAGCTTATTTGAGTTCTTATTCTTCTGCTTAAACATGGTACCCTCACACTGTTTTTGTGCTTAAACTCAAATAAGCCAAATCTTGGTATCCTGCAAATCAGAGGTTAAGGCTTGTTAATAATTGTTGCATCTTAGTTCTTTTAGCTTATTCAAGCTTCTGTTTCAGTTTGGTACTTGTTGTGTCCCTTGGGCTTATTCAAGTGCTTATTTCAATAAGCACTTGTACATCAGTTTCATATTCCTTCACACAACACCCTATTTTTCCATTTTTCCTAGTTTCATAATATTATTTTAAGCTTTCCCTGAATTTTTCATATTTTTCCAAGTCAGTTTGCTATTTTTCCCTATTTAAATTTGTTTTTAAATCTTTTTAAATAGCTTTTAATACAATTAATTAAGAAAAGCTTCAAAAAAAATAATTTTTCAATTTTCTTAAGTTTAGATAAATATAAAAGACAAAAAGTATTTTTCCATAATTTTCTTAGTTTAAATAGTATTTTCTAGCATTTTAATTAGTTTTAAATAGTTTTAAATTAGTAATAAATATATGAAAAGTCTAAAAATATATTTTCAGTTTTAAAATAAGTTTTATCATATTTTAGATTTTTCTAAGTTATAATTTCATTTTTCTAGGTTAATTTTGTATTTTCTTATATTTTAGTGCATTTTAAATACTTAATAAATAGTTTTAATTAATAATAATTAAATAAATAGTTTTAAAAATAATTTTATTTTTCCAATAAATTTCTAGTATAAATTACTGGCGTAACCTTAGTTGAGAGTTACGTCAGAATCGCAGATTGAGTTGGTCTTACGTGACAAAACACTAGCTACGGCGTAATTGAGAACATGAGTTACACATGACTTCTTCATAAATAGCATACTAACATAAAACCGTTAGGAAAATCTCCAAACCACGCCTCTAAGCTCGAATGCCCATATTTTACCTGGAAGTGAAATACAAAGGAATACAAGCATAAATCCATATAAATGACATAAAATATGAGCATAATCGGGGGAAATTGACACTAAAAAGTTAGGACTATTTGATGTTATCATAGATCCAATGAGTCGAATCGGTTGTAGTTTATAATTCTTGCTTCCTACTGATTCTTGTTTGATTAGTTGTTATTCGCGTTAGAAGTAGGAAAATTGGCTAGATCTAGAGATATTAGCTTGAATGTCCGATGAAATGCCCAGCTATATAACTAGTGTGTTGTTCGTTGTTATTTAATGTGTGAGTTGCATTTGCTGACATTGAGATAGCCTCAACGAGAACAAAATTCATAGAGTTAGGGATTGGCAATCCCACTCCCATCTCTGAGCCTTTCATTTCCGACCCTTCCCCTTCACTCACGCCGGTTGAGAGAAGTGACGCCGTTTTGGAAGAGGTCGATGATCATATTTCTCCGAAAATTGCTTATCCCGAGGACTCTCTCATAATGGGGGACGAGCATCTCAACACTATTTTGGAAACAGAATCGTCTAGTGTTGAGGACCTTGTCCCAATCCTAAGTGAGTCCGAGGATATATCCAACGATGAGTATGATTTTTCTTTTCGTGATGATTCTCTGATGAAAAAATGTCATGATCCAATACTGTGAGCATGTCGGTCCAAAAGTCACAAACATCACATGAAGGCATCATAACCAAGGATGAGTCAAGAGATTTACGGTGGTTGATGATCTCTAAAAAGGCTCAAAGAATAACCTTTCCATGGATCAGTTAAAGACCTCCACTTAAAGTACAAAGCATGCGGAATATGAAGAATCAAAGATTACGAGCTACATAGCAAAGAACAAACAAAAGAATCCAGGAACACAAAAATGTTAATATATGTTTGTAATTGAGGTGACCTTCCTTATGGGGAGATTGTTCGGATTTAGAAAATCCATTAGTTAAAGACTCGGTCACCTCAAGTATATGTAATCATTAGAAATCTCGTAGTCTTAGTCGTTTAGTTATGATTAGTAGTTAGTCAAGTAACACCGTGGAGGACGGACAGGTCTTTACCCACTGTATGCCTGATCCACAGCCCGTAGGTGGCGTATTTTGTAAGACACTATAAATACCCTTTACCTCCTAAGGCAAGGATTGGAGCTTCATAATATACTTTATTTTCTCTCAGTAGAAGTTCCCATTTCTCTCCATCTTTCTCTCTCTAGAACTCAACGTATTCGAACCTTTGATCTTGTTGTTTGTGTGTTTATGAAAACCAATATATAACAAAATCTTCATTTTCATCCTCGTTAACCATATCAACTCTTTTTGTTTGGAAGATAATTTCAACAGGTCTCACGGCTTCAGTTTCATAAACCAAACTGAAGGGTGTTTGAGAGCTCGTCCGCCCAAAAAGTCTTGTATTCCTTCATCCGTTTCTCGAAGCCTTTCACAATTTCTCTGTTAGCTACCTCTGCTTGACCATGGGCTTGCGAATGGTACGGAGAGGTTGTAGCCTTGAGGATACCCTAATTTTTGCACCATGATTTGAATGGTTCGCTGACGATTGGGTTCTGTTTTAAGTGATAACTTTTTGTGGCATGCCGAATCGAGTGATTATTTGATCATAGACGAAGGTTAAGACTTTTCTTGAAGTAATGGAGGCCAATGGTTTTGCTTCGACCCATTTGGTGAGGTAGTCTACGGCTACAATCATGTGTTTGAAATTTCCAAGAGTAGCCGGGAACGGTCTGCATATGTCGATGTCACATTGATGGAATGGCCAGGGTGCAGTGATGGGGATAAGGTTATGCTTTGGTACGAGTTGAACATTGGCTTAAGCGTGACACTCTTGGCATGTCTTTAGCTCAGCCTCTGCGTCCTGATTCACTATTGGCTAGTAATACCCCATCATGATTATTTTGGTTGCTACAACACGGAACCTCATGCGCATGCCACACATTCCATTGTGGATGTCTTGAATGATTTTTCGTTCCTTTTTGGTCCATCGCATCTTGCCTTTAGACCTCACGAATGTTTTTGCGGTATAAGATGGTGTCCTTAATAGAGTACATGATGACATTACACTTGATTTTTAGTGCTCTAGTATATTAGGTGGCAAAACACCTTGAGATAACCAGTTGAAGATAGGAGTCATCCGAGTGTCATATGTCTCGACCTGGGAGACTTCCGCGGGCTGGAAGATAGATTTCTCATTGATGACTTCTACCAAGATCTTTTTTCTGAAATGTTTGAAAACGAGGGCAATGAGTTTGCTCATGGCGTTTGCTCGTTGGTTCTGTCCCTTGGGGATTTGAGTGATGGTGAAAGACGTGAAGTATGGTAGGATATGGTTGACCAATGCCAAGTATAAATTTATCGAATCTTATTTTTGGTATATTCACCTTACATAGGACGCTACCATTAATGAGTCTATAAATACCTTGATTCTTTTAACCTTCATTGTTTGGCTATGCAAAATCTCGCTAGTAACTCTTCATATTCTGACTCATTGTTTGAGGCATCAAAATTGAACATTAGGGCATACGTGAAGTTGGGCCCTAACGGGCTTGTAAGCACTAACCTTTCCCTTGAACCTTGTTTACATGACACACTGTCAGTGTATAAAGTCTAGGTTTTGTCCTCGTGGCCCGTGAGTGTTGGCTATGTTTTTGAATTATTGCCTGGTATTGCTGGAGGTGGTATATCGACCTCGGCGAGGAAGTCTGCCATCATTTTCCCTTTAATTAAATGTCTGGATCCAAAGGTGATTTCATGTTTGCTCAGCTTGATCGCCCATTTTGACATTCTGCCTGTGTACTCGTGGTTCAATAGAACCTGTTTGTGGGTTTGTTTGTCGGGGCGTGTATCGGTGTACTGGAAGAACCTTTTGAATCACCTAGATGACAAGAGTAGGAAATGATAGCTTTTTCGATGCATGATAGTTGATTTGTGCATCTGCAAAATCTTGCTAAAAGGTAGATTGGCTTTTAAACCTTATTCCTTTCGCAAAAATCGACCCAATTGATTCTGGGATCTGCTAAGTACTTGGTGAGGGCTTCACCCGGTACTAGAGCCGTCGGTGGGTAGTTCATTTAAGAACACTTTAAGGTCTCGAAAAGCTACCTTAGCCTCTTTCGTTCATTTGTATACCTTCTTCTTGTTGCATTTGATCAATACCTTGAATAATGGTAACTGTTTTTCTTATGCTCGTGAGAGAAATCGGCTAAGAGTTTCTCGTTTAAGCTTTGTAGTTCTCTCAGGTTTTTGGGCGGAGTCATGTCAAGTACATCCTGAATCTTTTTGGGGTTCAACCTAATTCCTGTGACATCAATTATATGACCCAAGAACTGAGCCTCTTATACTCTAAACATACATTTAGCTGGGTTTAGCTTCATGTTGATTTCTTTGAGATTTTGGAAGGTTTCGATGATGTTACGAAATAGGGCATCCTCTATCTTGATTTTGATAACCATGTCGTCTACATATGCCTCGAGATTGACGCCTATCTGAGATTTGAATTTTCTACCTACCAGTTCCTGGTAGGTATCGCCTGCATTTTTAGGCCGAAAGGCATTTTGGTTTAGCAAAAGAGACCCTTATTGGTGTAGAAAGTAGTTTTGTATTTGTCAGATTCTTTCATTAGAATCTGGTGATATCCCTTATATGCGTCAAAGAATCACTTGAATTTTAAATCGGACAAGGATTTCACTTTCCAGTCGATGAGAGGCAAAGGATAGTTGTATTTTGGACATGCCTTGTTTAGGCTGGCGAAGTTGACGCACATACGCCACGTGTCGTTGAATTTCTTGATCATAACTAGGTTTGAGACCCAGGTTTGATATTTGATTGGGCAAAGAATGCCCGCCTGGATTACATATCTATAGCATGAGAGGGCTCTAGAGAAATAATGCGTTTTTTCTATCTAATAGGTGGTGCATATTAGTTTAGGCCTAGGCTGTGTTTGGCTAATTCCCTGGGAATATGGTCATGTCTGATGGTTTTCATACGAATATGTCTAGGTTGTTTGCCAATAACTGAACCAGTTGGTTCTGAACTCGGTGTGAGAGGTTAACTCCGATTGTGATGGGTTGATCTGGGTATTCGGTGTGTATGACGAGTTTCACGTGTTTGGGAATGTCTCCCGGAATAGGTTCCCACGCAATCTCCCTGATATTTCTCTCCTCCAATGTGGTCGCTAAGCTTGCTTTCTTGCTAAGTGAGTATCTTTTTACTATAGCGACTCCCGCTCTTGTTGGAAATTCTACCAAAGACCGATGGTTGAAACTTCTATGTTAAGCTTCTGAAGTACTGTTTTTCTGAGTATGACGGTGTACTTGGATGTGGATTTGACAATGTGGAATTGTAACATGATCATTTTCGATAGCGGGTGTGTTCCTGCTATGATTTCTAGGGTGACTACACCTTCTGGATATAATCTCTCTCCTTAGAAACCGATTAGTGGTGTGGTTGGAGGTTTGAGGCTTGACATGATGTGTTCAAGGAGTTTGTTGAAACAATGTTCGTATATTATGTCGACTGAACTCCCTCCGTCCATGTATATTCTACAAACCTTATGTAAGGCTATTATTACTGTTATGACAGTAGGGTCGGATGATGATATAAAGGTATTCCATGGAATGCTTCGCGATGGGGTACGTTGCCAGGTCTCCATGACTTCGTTGCCTTATTTTGTGCCTGAGTGCCATGATTGAATCATGTTAACACTTCTTATCTGTTCCCTAAGGAAGTCTTGTTCCATTTGGTTATTGTCATCTACCCTGGGTTGTGTATCAGGGTGGACAAGTTTGTTTGTCCAAATAGTGAGGTTGTCCTTGAGAGTTTTTAGTTAAGATATCCAAGCTTGGGTAGAATGGGTAAATGCTTTATCTTACCCTCTATGAGTGCCCTAGCGTAAGATTTTAGTAAGTACGTGTTTGAGATTTGTTCTAAGTATAGGGTAGGTTGCATGTTATTTCCAGGGTAAGGGCTAGGAGGAAATGTTAGGGTGTTATTCTGAATGTTATACCCAGGGTGGTTCCCAGGTAATGCCTTCGCCTGATTGCTACATGTAAAGTAATGTGAAAAAGGATAAGTAGGTTGGTATGTTCTTACCTGAGTTTTTCTCGATAAGTGGGCGTAGTGTAACCCGATTTGAATGTTTGTCAGTCCCTTTCCCTGACACCCTTTAGCGCCCTCTGCTGATCCCTGAGCTTTGAATGGTTGAGACATTCATGGTTGTGTGAATGATTTGAGAGTATGACGTCCGATAACATCAAGCAGTCTCGAAATATTTTAGTGTTAATTTCCCCTAATATGCTCATCATTTGTATTTTTACTTGAAAATATACTCTTATTTCTTAATTTATAATTTTCGGTCATTAATGAGCATAGGAACAAAGATACTCGAATTTGTAAGGTTATTAAAGTAAATATACAAGAGTATACTAGCCAGACAATAGTTACGACATAATTCCATACTCTACTTACGCCGTAACTAGGATTTACACTAGAAGACCAAAGTCAAAGCAGTTCAAGGTCCCGACTTAACTTTACAACATAGTTACACCGTATATAATTCCAGACTTAGAAGAATTTTTATGGTCAATATATTTACGTCGTAACCCATTTGCAAGGTTACGGCGTAAAAGTGATGAAATTCACTACGAGTTTTACTGATCGTAACCTATTTTTAAGGTTCTGTAGTAAATATTTTATTATGGATAAGATCGTTTGAGATACGATGGTTACGACGTAACCAATTTACAAGGTTACGCCGTAACTTTGACGAGGCTATAAATACAAGCCTTAATTCTGCATTTTAAAAGAACTTCCCAACACACAATACCAAGGGACGTAAAAGGGCTTCCAGAGGGACGATATTCAGCAGCATACGGAGCATTTTCAAGGGATAATTCACGCCATTTACTACATAAGTTTAAGTATTTCATATCAAACATTTGTATTTAATTCAATGTATTTCATTACGATCTTAAACATTGAATTTCCTGCATTATTTAATATGATTGGCTAAACACCTTTGGTGTTAGCCTAGTTATAAATTTTTTATTGCCATAATTTAGTTTTCTCGTTTTCGTATCGCTTTATTTGCTTATTTTCTTTGCTTATTCGTGGACACCTTTGTTTCGGTAGTGTTAATGTTTGGTAGTATCTAGGAAGCTAGGAGAATTGACCATCGGAGCCTAGACGAATAGGTTGAGAGTAGTGGTAAGAATTGACCCTAGGACTACCACTATCTTGTGTGCGAATTGACCATAAGATCACTCACCAAACAGAGATGCTTAAGAAGTTAATGGGAAACCTAAGTTTCGAGAGGCCGGGTTTCCTTAGAATAAGTCTAGATTGTAGTTGGTACTTAATGACTCTACATAGGTTAACCCACAAACTCTGGCAATCGTATGGTTACAGAATAGGAACCTATAGAACATAGGCTAGGCGAATTTACCCAAGGATTCTAGTGACATTTACCTCCACATGAAGCTATAGAAATATTAATAGAAAAACTTAATTATGGCGTAACAAGATTAGTAATTAGGTTAGAACTTTTCTCCTACTGATTGTTTATCACTTTTAATTTTCTTTCGTTTTATTTTCATTAGTTTAATTATTAATCAATTCAAAACCCCCTTTAAAATCAGTGACATTAGAACTTAGATTAGATCCGCACTCATAGCTCTCGGGACGACCTCGACTTTACCGATTACTACACTACACACGACTGTGTACACTGCCCGTTAGTGCATAGGTAGACCTTAGGTAGACAAGAAATTATAAATAGTAAAACCTGGTATGAAATCCAGCATCAACGTCTTTCACAGTACCATGTGGGTTTCTTTAGAGGAGGTGACCTGTATAGGTTTGTAAGGTTAGCTGTTGTATGCGTCTTCCTTGAAAGTTTCTTTGTGTGGTTTTAATATGATTGGTAAGTCTTTTTTTTCCGGTATTGGTTGGCTCTTTTCTGGGTGAAAAGAGTTGTCTACTTGGATAGGTCCGAGGTGGTTTTTGGGTGTGTTTGAAATTTTAGGTAGTTGTTCACCAGACATGTTTGGTTTGAATTTTTGAGTGAGAAATGAGTGAAAATAAGTGAAAATTCTTGAGAAATTTCCGGTTATTTTGTATCATGTCCCCCGGATGGCGCCATGTTACGTATGGTATGTAAATCGGTTTAGAGATGGGATGTGAATGATTTTGTTTTTGGTTTCCCATGTAGAGCGGTAAGGACCCGATGAGGCCGATAAGGATTAAGAAGCTCATGTAGCACTTAAACAAAGACCATACTTTACTGTTGTAGGCCGTATTTGCCCAAGTGTATGAAACTTTTGAAGTTGTGTGTGTTGCTCTCCTTTTATAAAAAGGCTTGTGGGGTTTAGAGATAAACCCTTTTGGGATGATCAATGACTGCTAGAGAGCCAGATGTTGATCATCCGAGAGCAGACAAGGAGGACAGGTGTTGTGCTCTCCTTGGCTCGTATAAAGTGGTGATTTTCGTGCATCCCCTTGCACAATGTCAGGTGGTACATCTTAACCGCTAATGAAAGTTGGGGAGCAGCAGTACTAGTATGCTCAGTCTTGCCTGAGAGGCTTTATCAGGCCCTGCACGGCCTGGGATTTAAGACGGGCTTCCATCAAGTGTTTGTTGATGGGCCTTGGTAATGGGCTTGATTCGAGTTTGTAATTAGTGGGCTTGGGCCCCTAATATTGATACGCTATCATAAACTAAACTAAAGTTCTTGAAACTGCCACATAGGATTACTTGAAAAAAAATTCTCGAAAGTTTTTTCTCAAAATTCCTAAGGTTCTCAAAATGACACGTCACCTAGTTAATGAAATCTCAACTATCAAGCATCGCCACGTAGATTTCTAGATAAATATGAAAATTTGGAGAAAATTGAAGATGCTAAAATTTCAAGGAAAAAGCTGGTAACTTTATCTACTAAAAAACACTTAAAAAACAATTTCAACCATTTAAAGTCATTTTTTGGTTTTTTTTGCAAATTCTTATTTTAAACCCTTCAATGCACTTGAAAACAACAACTTGTGATTCCAAACACGTGAAAATAATTTTTTGAGTTTAAAAGCTATGTTCTTCACGTATAAATAAAAACACTAATAAAATCGAAACCTTTTGCACAAAAATCACTCTAGATCATCATTAGGCGTGATACCACTTGTAGGTTGTTGTACCATACTAATGTTATCAATTACACAACAATCATATAGAGAATTTTAAGAGAGAAAGAAATGGTAGAGAGCGTGAGAGAGGATGAGAAAAGAGATAGTGATGAATGTTTTACTTCACACAATGAAACAGACACTTACAAACCCTCTCATATGAGAGGTTTTTGGTACATATACAAGGTAGACACCCTTTAGTCGGCTTGGTTTGGGCCTTTACAAGATCTTTACGCTTAGCATATTAGCTTATAAGCCTACTAAATTAGCTATAATTATCCTATTACAAACTAAAAAGGTTCTTATTAATAAATAACCATCACTTCTTTATTATAATATAAGTCCACCACTAAGGGTTGGGGGTTAAGGGGTGGGGAATGGAAAAGAAAATGATTAAAAATGCTTGGTAGGAGGTAAGGAATGCAATCAATACCCAATATTGAGTAATCAACCATTACCCAACAATTTGGGGACTAAGGTAATCAATACCCTCATTTTCATTCTTTTACTTGAATTTATTTCATATATATACATGGTGGTGGTGGCGGAACCAAGCAACAACAATAGCAAAGGTAATACTCATTATATTCCTTAGTATTCCCATTATCTTTCCTTTTTCCATTGCTTAACTTCAACCAAGCACCCCCTAAGTAGTCATAGTTTAACTGTTGATGACATAAAAAAAGTATCGAGTATTTAAATAATGGGTTGTTATGTCAACTTGGTAATTTCAATTTTTATAATGGATTAATGTAAGTGGATGCAACCTGGATGAAAACTGTTGTTGCTCGTCGAAATTTGCTGATGGCAGCTTGCCAGAATCTGCTGCTGAGTTGAAAAAGAAGTGAAACAGATGGACCAAACGTGAGACGAGTGTTTCACTTTTGGACCAAACCCGAAACTTTAAAAAAATTGGACTGAAAGTGAAATACCCGGCAAACCAACAACGAGAAATGTAGTTATCTCAATATTAAAATAAAGACACGTGTCAAAAATAGACAATAGTTGCTCAAAACAAGAGTCGCTCCTGGTCTCTTTTGAGATTAAAAAACTTTTGAGGGTAAACGGTGATGTGCACCGGTGAGTGTGTTCTTTTTTTGAAATTTTCTTTTAAAGTCACTAAGAGTCGCATCAATAGGGATGGCAACGGGGCGGGTTTAGGGCGGGGCAGCCATCCCTATCCCCAAACTCGATTACCAAAGTTCCCCCCAACCCCGCCCCGATCCTCATCGGGGCGCCCCGTTGGAGCGTGATGCTACCCCAAACCCGTCCCGTATTAATCGGGGATCTTATCGGAGTGTCTTATTTGGGTGCAATTCTCGACCAAAGCCGCATCATTTCACAATTTTTTATTATTTTTAGACCGCTAACAGTAACTTGAAGAATTAAGAATCTATTAATAATCAATTACAAACAAGTCTTATTAAGTTTTCAATGATAATATTATACATAAATAATGATAAATTATACCCCCAAAAATTAAAACTTAGAAACATGACACTAAGCTATTTTCTATAATCACAATTTTGCAATATTACAAAGATAAAAAAATAACAATATTATAGTAATATATTTTTATTACGTAAACACCAAGAAAATACTATATAGGTATAGATATATTTGTATATGTGTATATATTATTCGGGCGGGCCGGGGCGGGGCGATGATTCCTCGCTCCCCGCCCCAAGCCCGATTAAAATCCCCATTTAAGCCCCAAACCCGATTAACATGACCCGCCCCGCCCTCAATTAGTTCGGGTTTGGTTTTCCGTGGGGTTTTTGCCATCCCTACGCATCAATATGTAACAAATCAAAATATAGAATAATAATGGTGCGTTTAGTTGGGGGAAAACACCAATCCACAAAGTGTTTTGTAGAAAACAAGGAAAATAGAAATCGCGTTCAAAAACGCATTTTTCAACAAAATGTTTTGCAAAACACAAAATCCCCTATTTTCTAACTTAACAAGGAAAATTATACAACAAATTTAAATTGTTTTCCATTGTTTTTCTTTGGGTGTATTTGGCAAAAGTAGTTGTTTTTTATTTTCTAACTTAACAAGGAAAATTACACCCTCCCTTTCTTTCAAATTAAAAAACACAAACATAATCTAAACGCGTTTTCTATATTTTCAAATATTTTGTGAAGATAAATTTCCATTTCAAATTTTTACAAAACTTTCTCAAACTAAAAGCACGAAAACAATACGCGGAGTATATTGTAACTCAAAAATCCGAATACATTTTTCTCAGATAGATGGAGTAAATTGTTTATCTATTTTGTAGAACTTCATAAATCTAAACTAAAAACAAAAGAAGGAAATCTTTGACAAACAGAGCTAAATACGGTGGTTGAAGAGTGATGATTTCTTTAAAACAAAACTTTCTCTCTCTCTCTCTCTCTCTCTCTCTCTCTCTAAAAGTGAAATGTTTGTTCAGGCTATAGTGACCAATTAGTGCAGACTTTTACATAGACTCTGTGCTCTCATCCTGCTCCATAAATCCCGAACTCTCTCTCTCTCTCTCTCTCTCTCTCTCTCTCACCATCACAAGGAAAAGCAGAGCATCATAGTGGCACCCATAGCTTTTCTTTAATCCTTTTAGTAAAGGTGGACATAAATCTATACCAACCTTTTTATCTCAATGTTTTTGCTTCATATGGGTGCAGTTTAATATTTACTCCATTTCATGAATCATGTGTCTTCATTTCCACTTTATTCCATCTATTTTCTAGCTTACATGCATTTCTAAAATATAAATATATATATTTTTTACTCTATACACTTAACCTTTTGTGTTATCCCTTTAAAGTTTTCTTTTTCAGCTAATCATCAAATCTTTATCAAGATCTGATGTGGGTTCCATTTGTTCTATGTTTTTCCATACTCAGTTTGCAGTTAACTTAGCTTTCCCACTCATTGTTAGTTTTTTTATTTTTATTTTTATAAAGTTGTTTTAGGATGAATATTGTGTTTGATTCATGTTGGAGTTGAATAGATTAAGAACATGTTTGTGTTTTTAAGTGTGTCAGTGTGTGTGAATAATCAAGAATCTAGCTACTTTGCATTATGAGTTACTATACCTGACCTACATATATTTATATGCTTTTTTTAATACTTGAATCATTATTAAAAGTGAATCCACTTTATGAATAATTTTATATGATTGTATGGCTATGCATAATTCTCATCAATTATAAATCATTAGATAAGGCTAATTATTATCAAGAAATCATTTGATGCTTGAATAATCTAGTTTTTAAATATACAACTGTTCCATCATGAGATCATCTTTTTGGTCTTGTTCTGGATCTAAGAGAACTTAACTTATATTTGCTGTGAATATAAGGCGCTAGTGATATTAGAATTAATATTGGTTACTTTTATGCAGAATTTTAGATTAGATAGTGATGTTGTATAGAGAGATCTGATGAAATAAAGGATGCCGAACCAGCTATGGTTTGCACTGCGAACGACTTATTGGAGTGGAAAGACTTTCCAAAGGGTCTTAGAGTCTTGCTACTTGATGAAGATATCAATTCTGCAAATGAAATAAAATCAAAACTTGAGGAAATGGATTATGTTGGTTAGTTATTTTAACTTTAAACTGGTTTTCGATTCTTATGTGTAGAATATTTTTTACTATATAGTTTTAGTATGCTTCATGTCGGTATGCAAGATACTACTACCAAACACGTACATAAAAGACTTATCTATATGTTTATGATAAATGATGAGTAAAATTATAGAAATGTTCATTCCCTAAAATTGGAACAATTTTCGCTTTTTGGAACTATAAACCAATCTGCGAATGAATGGATGTATACCAAACACGGAATGAACCTGAGAAATGGGCTGGATAATTAATTCTCTGTTTGTTTATGTAGTGGAAAGAGATGGATTTAATTACTTTAAAAAGACTTCTAAACTATCACAGTAATTATTACACTAATGCCCTTCTTAACCAAACACGGAGTGATACATCCACAAAAAAAATCCACACACTGAGAAAACCAATCATCCACTTCCACCTCAGCGTGTGGATATTTTTTGTGGCTGATTTTGTGTGATCGTAGCAAATTCCTTATTTTATTTATCTTGTGAAAGTTCGCTACACAGTACACACTATCTAACTTTTGCATTAATTTTTTTTTTATATAGTCACGATGTTCTATACTGCGAATGAAGCATTGTCAGCCGTTTCAGATAAATCTAGAAGCTTCCATGTAGCAATTGTAGAGGTACTGAATCTCAATTCGAAAATAAAGCTGATAGTTTTATTGGCTTCGACAGGATCTATATGTTGTTAAATTCTGTTACAGGTGAGGGCAGACAACGAAGATGGAAGGTTTAAGTTTCTTGAA
This sequence comes from Chrysanthemum lavandulifolium, assembly GCA_022545495.1. Taxonomy (NCBI): domain Eukaryota; kingdom Viridiplantae; phylum Streptophyta; class Magnoliopsida; order Asterales; family Asteraceae; genus Chrysanthemum; species Chrysanthemum lavandulifolium. Next base: position 213,455,048 of record CM040239.1, read on the forward strand.
AGTGCAAAAGAGTTGCCTACAATCAGTACGCCCCATGAACCGCCAATTTAAATACTCTTTTTACATTGTTTTGATAATTAGTTGATAACTGTATTGGCTTTTTTAATTGCAGTGACTTCAAATGTCAATTGCATTAGTACCATAATGAAGTGCATAGCGGTAACTTTTCTTCATCACAAAATTACATTTGCGAACCAACTAAACTCGAGGGATGTTTGGATTTATTTTCCCAACTGATTATCTTATTATATACTTAAAAGTCACAAAAATTAGGTTTTGACGTTGAGAGTTGTTTACGCCTATCTCACAAAACTTCTGTTCTTATTATTTACAAAAGCATCCTTTTGGTTGGTTATCTAGTATCTTTGTAAGTAACCAGAATTTGCAAAATACCCGATCATCCTATTCTCAGTTATTACAACTTCAAACATGCACATCCAAACATTATTTTCTAGAAACTACTTTGTTACATCTCATTGTCCGATATTATTGAGTATCGCCAAATCACTTTCATTCTAATAAGAGGTTTAATGGCACCCCACTACTTGTTTTTCTGTTTTCTAGCTCGGTGCGGTCGAATTCCTCGAGAAACCACTTTCAGAAGATAAACTTAGAAACATATGGCAACATGTGGCTCACAAGGTTAGTTTCAATTTTAGCATGAAATTGTCATAACTTGATTACCGTTCACCTTATCTCTCTAACAATGGGAAAATGAATACTTCGACCAGGCGTTTAATGCGGGACCAAAGGATCAAGCTGAAGCATTGAAATCTAAGAATGCATCGGCTCCAGAGGTTCATTTGAAAACAGATATAAAGGTAGAGGTTAGTCAAAATCAAGAACATAATGTAGAGGTATCTGTTGAAGGTGATAAATATCCGCTCCATCAACCCCCAATTGAAGCATGGAATTAGGCTAGTTGATAATGGTGACTGTCAAGATCATGAGCATGATCATGATCAAGTTCAAACTAATCTCTCGACCGAGAAAGAGTGTGTAGATCATGATGATCCATCCAAATTTGTCGAAACTATTTGTAAAGATTTAGTTGTCTATACTACTGTTATTACCGAGACTGCTTCATCCAAGAGTTTGGAGGAGGGTATTCTCAAGCCGTTTACTAGTGAATGCAGACCTGATCCTAAAGATGATGGTAAGAAGCCAAATGAAGTATCTGAGAATCCTAGTTCACGTGCTACTAAATCAAGTCGAAGAAAGATCAAGGTACGTTGATGGTTGGAATATTTTATTAAAGCTATCTTGATTTGAAAAATAAATATGTAAGAGACGAGCCTGTGATCGGGGGCAGCTTAACATGACGAACCGGGCCACATTGGGTTGGATTCGCCGTCAAAACTATTTTCTCCATTAATTGATCTTTTTAGGCGATTAATGTGTTACTTATGGTCACAAAATGTATTATTTACAATAATAGCCAACATCGTTTTTAAATAATAGATTTAGAACGTTGTATTCGCTAGAAAGGAGCAGCATTGTTCCCTTTAGCTAAGCTATTCAATTTGACATCTTTAAGATAACACACAATGCAAATCGACCCTCTCATAAATAAATGGGTTGAAATCACCTCCTCTAGTTGTAGTGTTGCATACAAAAAAAAATGGATCCGTCATAGGCGGTGTCTAGTAGCCAAGTAGCTTTGGTGCAGCATGGTTGGTCTTTGTAAAGTTTGTTTGTTGTTGTAATGGGTATGTTTCAGGTAGATTGGACTTCTGAACTACACAAGAAATTGTACAAGCTGTAGAGCAACTCGGTGTTGATCAAGCAATACCTTCTCGTATACTTGAACTTATGAATGTAGAGGGTTTGACTCGGCATAATGTAGCAAGTCATCTGCAGGTTAGTCTAACATCAACTTTTCTTATTTTTCTTTCTCACTTTCTTTCGGTGGGTTTTACTGTTTTAGCCATGCTTGCATCAAGTAATGAGGATTATACTTGTTTATAATTCAAGCAGAAATATAGATTGCAACGAAGACATATATTGCCAAAAGAAAGTCTTGCGAAAATGGCCACAAACCAGACATTCAACACCAAGAAACTACTATTCGCCGAGGCCCATAATGGCTTACCCTCCATATCATTCTAATCACACCCTTCCAGCCAACCAAGTCTATCCTGCTTGGCCACCTCCGACCAATTATGCTCCACCACCTCAGATGTGGAGCCCACCGTATTATCAAGCATGGCATTCTTCCGAAAATTGGATGTGGAATCCTTATCCAGGGGTAATTTCGTAGTTTAGATTAAAAAGATCAAATTTTTTAGTGACGGGATTTTATCTTTTGAACATTTTAAGTTCATCATCAATGTATTATTTCAATGTTTCAGGTGCAAGCCGAAGCATGGGGCTGCCCGACTTTACAGGCACATCCATCTTTTCCTCAAGTGAGTATTCTTTTGTTAAGAGGGCAAGTTGGGTGGTTCGGGTAATGGGTAAAGACTTAGTAGGATAGAACGAGTCATTTTCTAGTTCAATTAGGCTGACCCACAAAGACCTTTTGTTCTAATTGTAGATATATTGCAAATAACTAATGCCTTAATAAGAAAGACGATATATTATTACAAAATTAATCTGGACTTCTAAATAAAATAATTTACGAGGTTGTATGCATAAAAAAGCTAGATCGTTTGACCCGTTCCTCCTTGAGCTAATTTTTATTTATTATTCATACTTGTTAGAAAAAAAAAAAACAGCCTATATCGACCCATTTATGAACAGATTACATTTTGTGATTGTTTGCATTGAGTATGTGTCTTTTATTATGAAAATGCACTTATCAGCGATTTTGGAAAAATGCAGAATGCTTCTCAATATCATAGTAGGAATTCAATGCAGAGTGGCCAGACCATGCCAAAGAACTCACTCGACAATTATCCGGTAATAACAATCACTATCTCTATAAAAGTCTTTCTTTCCTTTGCAAAATGGATAACTTTGACTTCTATGGACCAACTCACTCCATTCAAAGTTGAGAATCATGATGGATCCATTCAGTTATAACTAAAATCTTGAAAGCTAATTTATCTCTTGCAATAAATTAGACAGTAAGGTGACATTACTTTCGCTTTGCTCATGTCAAAATGATAATTTAAATTTAAATTGTAGTATTCGTACCTCTAAAGTCCAATTGGACATATAACGTCAAACACGCCATATATCAAGATTAAAACTCATATGGATCCTTTTTGTCAATAATATCACGTTTACTGCAAGCTTTATAATAGATATTAGAATAAACATAGTTACAATATAATCATCATCAATGATCAAAATCAATGTGAGGCCTATATTTGACTTTAAAGTCAACATATCCTGCTTCGCATGTGCATTTGCATTATTGTGACATAGTATTGAAGTACTATTATTATTGTAGGAGATGAAGTCATTGACAAGGTTGTAAAGGAAGCAATAAATAAGCCATGGCTACCCTTGCCTTTAGGCCTCAAACCTCCATCAACGGAGAGCGTCATTTCTGAGCTCTCCAGACAAGGCATTTCCACGGTTCCTCCTAGAATCAGCAGCTCTCGTTAATGCTGACATGTATGCCACATCAGCCATCCGCCCGGCCCCAACCTATGCACAACATTGATGTGATGATCAATAAGTTTCCTCTGATCCTATACATTGTGTTATTCACAAGAGTTCAATGTGGTTGTAAATAGATCCTAACTGTGACAATTTGATTTGTGGGGTCATAAATTTTGCTTGTGGGACCCACAAATTTTGCTTTGTGGGGCTCATGTTGGTGGTGAAGATTGGCCCTATGCAATAAAGGTTGTGTACATCTTTGAAGAGGTGTTAAAGGTGGGGCTTCAAAATGGACTTGTCATCCAATCTTTTTTCTAAATCTGTGTGTTACATTATTGATTTTTCCAGAGCACTAGTTGGTTCTAAATCATGCATCAATAGTAGTACTTTGTTCTTAATAAGTAGCTAGCTATGAAAGAAGTCTGTTTTGGTGGATGGAATCTTCAATAGTACTATCAAATCTGTGAGCTTAATAATGAAACTGATTAACAGAAAAAGGCTGTATTGCAGTTTCACGTGTGTGAGATTGTCCAAGACTTATTATGTGCTTGACGGATCGTAAGGCTGGACACAGTAAGGGAGGGGATTGATCATCATTTTACCTGTCACGTCAGCTTTTTCTCTCTGACGATCTACAGACGATTTTTTGCCACAGTAAGACAGCCTACACTATAAAAAAACATTTCTCACAAATATTCTTTTTTAATTAAGTATAACACACAAAATGGGATGACCATTTCAACCAAATTGAATGACAGACGATCGACAATGATTTTGTGGCACAATAAAGATGATCGATTGTTTTGTAGGTTGAGGAATCGATCTCCATGCTTATCGCATGCGATCTAATGGACGGTAGACTAAAATACACCGTTGGTCCCTAAACTTGGCAAGGTGCATCGTTATGGGACAAAACCCGGCCTTTTCATCGCCATAGGTCCAAACCTTGGCCATTAAATGCCAGATTCGTCCCTTGACCAGAATTGGGACAGTCAAACCGATTTCCTTCGAGGGTATTATAGACCATTCACTTTTTTGACCCAACCTAGTTAAAATGTAACCCAACCTTCAACCATATATGTATCTACGACCAAGAGTGAACCCTAAAATACAATCAACACACATTCTTCCCAAAGCAAAAGAAAAACAATAATGGCACAAAACGATAAGGGAAGGGTTTGTTGAGTTCGTTGAGGAAAGCGGTGCATAAATGAAAAGCGTTTGGGTGTTAAGAAGGAGAAGGAAGAGGATGACATCTTGTTATCAAAGTTTAACGATTTGGGAGAAAGGATTAAAAATCGGAAATTTTGTTTAAATATCTTAAGGAAAGGAAGGAAAAGAAGGAAAAGCGATGATAGGGAGAGTTGTGGGTCTAGCTAAGTGTATGTTTAGATGATAGTAAACATTTGTAGTTCTTGAGAACATGAAATCGATGAATAAAATTTTGTGTTCTTATTTAAGTAATTGTGTTTGAAATCGTTTTGCATTTCTTAATAGGTTTGACTTAACAGTTCATGAGTGGTTACAATTTGTTGGTTTTCATAAGTTTGTTTGACTTTGGTAAGTCAAAATTCAAGATGTTACAATACACCATTGTCAATACATTGTTGTTTCTTGCTAAAGCGTTTGCATTTTCAACCCGTGTTTTGAAACCACCGCCTCTAATTTTTACGATACGGGGTGTTTGGTTTGTTGTAACAACTTTTGGTGATAAAAGGGCCGTTTGGTTTAGGCGATACAAGCGGATGTTTGTTGATACATTATGATTTAGTGCTAAAGTATTTGCATTTTCACCACATCTTTTAAACCATTGCCTTTGCTTTTGCCGATACAAGGGGTGTTTGGTTTCTTGATTAAAGTTTTCTTGATACAAGGGCTGTTTGGGTTTTGCTGTTTGGTTTATATATAGGGGATGTTTGGTTTTGTTGATACTAATTACACTAAAATACACCCAATATCACAATACAAGAACAGTTAAACAACACATAACCCAAATGATATTTTATCATTAATAAAGTCTGTTAAACATCATAACCAACTACATCAAATCTAATTTACATACCCTTTTAGCAACCTATATTCCCAAAACTATCACCCAAAAGACCTCCTTTATCTACCCCATGGAAAACCAAAATTCGGGCATTATGTTCACCATTTTCTTAACAAACTCTTGGTTGAACCGAATACCTTCATCTGTTTGACCAACAATCTGTATGAGTTGGGCAAGTTGGTTTAATGTGCCTCATTGGATTTTGGTCAACGCATCCACACGATCAGCGCAATTCCACGAGGTCCCGAGCTTGATTCTCTTCTATCGACTCCCTACGCTTGATGATTCTGTCTTGAGATATTGGATGCTTTGAAGAACTAGCTTCCTCGAATCCCTTCTTGGGCGCCTCTTCTTCAAACCATATAGCCATACGATCATTCAAATTTGGCGAATCGGCAACCTCCATGAGTTCGTTTAAAATGGGAAATCGCCATTGGAAAATTGTTTGTGTGTGGAAAAAGTGGTAGATGAGTTTATCGTTTGGTGTGCACTAGTTAATATCGTCTCCGGTAAGAGACGGTCAAAGGTCTAATAGTTACTCTTTTTTCACACTTGGTCCCTGAATTTGTCTTGGTTGCCGTTGTCATACTTAAAACTCCCGCCCAATAATCACTTTAGAATACACAATTGGTCCCTCAAGTTGCCAACTTACGTAAAACCATTAGAAGTTTGACTTTGTTAAGTCAAACTTCTAAAACATATCAAATTATCAATTCACTCCAAAACAAATATTGAGTAATGGTTTTGCAATATTGACTTTACAAAGTCAAATACCATTCTATATATTATTGAACATTCCACTAGCCATCCTTATCATCAAACTTCAAATACCATTATGCCTTTTGCACTTAATCTTCCAAAGGTTTTCAATCCTTCCGACATTACGACTCTCGTTCACAGTTAACACATTCACCATTTTCAAGTATTGACTAACTAAAGTAAACTGGAAATGCAGTTTTACTTGCTACAATCAAATTAAAATGCTAAATGAAAGTTTGACTTTCGAATGTCAAACTTTCATCACCTACAATACGCACAAACAACAACATATGAACAATCTAATTTTAACCAAACCATATAAACAATTACTGTACAAAATTACCAAAACTATTTTGCAACATTAATTGTCCAAGGGTATTCAACCCAAACTTAAACTACAACCAATCAAAGAAATCTACCACGGGTGTGGGGAAGCTCGGTGGAGTTTCAACGACTTCTAGCCAACTCCCGTTGTTCTGGTATTTTCATTCCCATCATGACTCTATCGCTTTGCACGATATTGATTGTCTTTAGCGACGGGAACACGCAAGTATACACTTTATTAAAGTTATTTCATGCTCATTCGGGAAAAGCTCGAAACACCACCGTCATGGTGACCATGGTGAATGTGTTTGTGTCTACAACAATGGAAAATTTTGCAAAGGTAGATCACTAAGCGTGTTTGCGACTGAAAAATCAAATAGTGTTGAGATACACAAACATGGCAATTTAGGAATGTTTTATTTGATACATATGCATTACTGACATTACACTTACTCGGTATCCGGCATTTTCAAATTCGGAGATGACCGAATCATTACAATGGTGAACGCTACCATAACACTATTCCCAAAATCGACATCGGACGACTTAAGGTTAATCGAGGAAACAAAGGGCACCTTCATCCTAGGATTAGCTTCATGTATCAACTACAAGAAGTTTCTGATTAAATTTCATTCTTGTTACACATCTCTATAACATTGTTAAATTATAAGTTGTAAAGCGAAATTGTTCTTACGTGCAATCACCAAAATCCAATGTAAGGGTCTCAAGATTTTGAAGTCTTGTCAAGTGAAAGATATCGGATGTTGTGATTGTCGTCACAACATTATAACGACCTAATGACAAATGTAACTTCTTCAAATTCCCAAGTTTTGCAATATCCCATAGTCTCATCTCGTTTGTACTAGGACGATTCATTTTAAGAGACTCAGTGAGGACAACCAACAATAAAGTCCCAAATGTACCGCTTAGAAAATTGACATGAATCAATTCTAAGCTCGATAGATTTGGAAAGCCATGAAAATATTCCAAAGTAGCCATAGCACAAACATGAAGTACCGGATGTTTCAACTCACTACGAGTAAAGTTGGGTTGGGAGCGTGGCGGGTCACCATACCGGTTTGTAATAATCGACTCCTCAATTCCATTGTCACCAAAAACAAGAGCCACTCATGAATCATTCATAATGAAAGTTGTCTATTCCAATAATTGATCTTGGCTCTCAGTGAAGACAAACTTTCTTATTGGACCCATAAGCGATTTAAGAATCTAGTAACAAGCCTACCATCAAACTCGTATGTTAAATAATAAAGAAATCCTCATCAAGTATGACATCGGTGAGCAAAGTCCACTTAGACCTCCGGTTCGCGCTAAACTAGAGGTTCTCACCGCTTCTAACAAAGGCAACCGATTCAAAATGTTAGTGATCACTTCATCGGCATGTTGGTAAAGCGATCGATCGACATGGTTTTGTTGGAAGTTGGGTTGGTCTTTTGAGTTATGGAAATGAGGATTTATATTCTTGATTTCGATTTGCGGTTTATCGTTTCGGATAATGTGGTTTTATGTGATTGGTAAAGTTGTTTGTTGGGTGGGTGTATTGGTTCCGCGAAATTAAATCGATGTCGAGGGAAGAAAGCGGCTAGTAGCCATACTCACAATTGGTCCATGGGTTGAAGGTTGGGTCAAAAAGTGAATGGTCTATAATACCCTCGAAGGAAATCGGTTTGTTGTCCCAATTACGGTCGAGGGACGATTCGGCATTTAATGGCCAAGGTTTGGACCTATGGCGATGAAAAGGCGGGTTTTGTCCCATCGATGCACCTTGCCAAGTTTAGGGACCAACGGTGTATTTTAGTCTATTGTCTCTCGTTGTTGTGTGTTTAGAGGATCCGTGAAAATGCAAAATTAGGGCTTGTATTTATAGTCTCGACTAAGTTACGGCGTAACCTCTAGGGTTAGTTACGCCGTAACCTTTGGATCTAGGATGATCTTATCTTCATTGATGGAACTACGGCATAAGCTAAAGGTAAGTTACGAACATAGAACTTTCGTTAACCACTCTATGCCGTAAGCATGAAAGTGGGTGCGTCGTAACATATTTTTCCCACAAAATTCTTCTAAGTCTTGAAAATATATACGGCATAACTTGTGTAGACCCATCACTCATCGATGACATAATGGTACGAACAAATTGGATTTGGTAGTTCTCCGGAGTTACGCCGTAACCTAGGTCAGCGTTGACTTTGATCTTCTATTGTTAATCCTTGTTACGCCGTAAGTAGAGTATGGATTTACGCCGTAACTCTTGTCTGGTCAACATATTCTTGTGTATTTGCATTAAAAACCTTCCAATTCGCATCTCTACATTCCTATGCTCATTATTAACTTGAAAATGAGATATTAACTAATAAGAGTATATATTCAAGTAAAATTATACAAATAATGAGCATATTAGGGGGAAATTGACACTTAAATATCTGGACAATTAGATGTTATCAAATATCCCCCACTTGAACTCTACTTGCCCTCAAGTAGACCTTATTAGAATCATTCTCAAAAAGATATCTCCCAAAAGACTTGGAAAATATGAATTTAAAACTTCCTATGCTAGAATTTATCAAAGCCGAACATCTCACAAAATGGGGACAAAACACTCATACTCTCTCTATTCGAAGTATCAATTTCAAGGTGGTCACTCATTGCACGGTCATAGCATGTATTATATCATAGGCTTGGCAGTTACACAAATCTCCACCACTGGGGCTAAGGTCAAGACAATCCTTAAATTGGGTGAACATATAATATAGGCTAGGATGAATCGTCATTACTAATGTGCCACGGAAAAGGGGACAAAACCAATGATATATGACCAAATCCATGGCCAAGACACCAATGATTGCTCGCTTCTTCACCTAGACACGCTTCATGACTAAAGAGTAGGATAAGACATGGGATGCACATAAATGGTGTAAAATAAAATAACAAGCAAATAGTCTTAGTCTATAACCAAGTCATCACCTCCCATCTTCCATCCAAAGTCCAAGCTTTAAGTCGCAAAAACCGGATCATGATGTAATAAGTTAGTGTGCTAATGTAGATGTCATAAGGTGAGGTGCACACTAACTAGTCTTCAAAAATAGTTGGTGTAGATGCCATCAACTTCAATCTTCAATAGAATGTGATCAAGGTAAGATCCTCGATTCTAGTCTAATAAGCTCTAGTACACAAGGATTAGTGCTTATAATTAATCCACTATCCTTTTTACAATACTAGTTGGATACCCGCGCACAGCGGCGACGATAAATATAGTTATATATAAATATAGTAAATGAATTGCTAACCCAACTCTCCTCGCAATTCCCTACCCGCTTAGTGAATTCATTTCACAACACTCTAAATATATGTGTTAGTTGTATGTGTTTGTTTGGGTTTTCCGTATCTTTCTCGTGACATCATTATTCTCGCATATAAAAAGACCTTCACAATCTCTTACCCGTCAAACACTTTCCCAAAAGTAAATGATTTTGATAAATAAAGTTTGTATTGATTGAAATAAAGGTTAAAATTATAAAATTTGAATAAAATAAAATAAACCGCTAAAATGTAAAAAGTAAAACTCATTAAAATATATCAAAATGGATATTGAATTAAAGAGCATAAAATTTTAAAAAATATGGTGAAATTAAATCATAAAAAATTAAACGAATTAAAAGATATTTAAATTTAAAAATAAAGGTGATTAATTAGTTAAGAAGTGACATATGTCACCCCATTATTAGACTCCTTATTTTAGTTTGTTAGAAACTTTCCTTTTTGTTACTCCTCAGTCCCATATTGATCGTCCACTTTGAATTTTCAGGTCTTTCATTTCTAACTTTGACCTTAGATCTTTTAATTGTGTTATATAATACTTGATGCAAAATATATGAATAGATTGAGTTTTAAATGTATTTTTGATTGGTATAATTTTTGTTAAATATTATATAACACAAATAAAAATATTTTAGGTCAAAGTTAAGAAAAAAAGACTTAAAAATTCAAAACAATTAATATAGGACGGAGGTAGTATTTTTTAGTTAGAGAAGTGACACATGTCACTCAATGATTGGAGTTCCTTATCTTAATTTTTTGTGAAGCCCACAACTTAAATGCTTTATATAGTACTAGTATAGATTAAACAAATAAATTAACTACTATATTTTTTTTCATGACTACAAACAATAAATAGACACCCCCACGAGATGAAACATATATGAGGAATATGGGGGTCTTCAATGATCTTCAATAATATATCTTCAATGTAGGCGTGATTCCCGAATCTGTTTGTTTCTTGATTGAGTCTTCAAGGTACTTGTTGATTGTCTCCTCGAGATCGAATCTTCTCTCACTGTAAGGTGCTCGATTGTAGTACCCAGGTGGTCCAACATGGTACCCACAACTATTTCCATTGTTCCCTTGAAAAGGCCTACTTTCACCATACTTGACTTTCTCAAATTTTTCATCATCTTTGTTTAATGGGCAATCTTTGACTAGGTGAGCTCCTCTACAAGTTTCACATCCTACTTGAATAACATGCACATTTTATTTAAGCTTCTTCATATCCCTGCCAAGACTTTCAAGTTTGTTAGTAATAATAGCAATACCGTCAAACTTCCGCCCATACTTCTACTGCTTCCTACATCATACCATTTCTACGAATGGTCTACCATGTCTTGGATATCGTCAAGGGCTTGAATAGGAGTCATCCGACAATCATTTTGAGAGTCAAGCATTTGCCTCATGGCAATATTTATTCCTGATACGCTTACACAACGCATTGAGGTCAAAGGAACTTCCTTTTCATCGAGCAAGTTTTCAACACCCTAGGCGGTGAACCTAATCGTTGTAGTGTAGTATTTGGGTAAGCCAGGTATTGATATCGTTCTTTAGGGGAATAGGAATGCTAGTGAGAAGTTACTACGCTAAGGTTGGGGTTGAGGAAGATTATTTTTTATCTTTTTATATTTTTTAGGAAATGGAAAGGTACGAATCTCGGGGTTTGGATTTGGGGGTTGGTATTTCTACCGATTACTCTACTATTATCTATTCTAATTAACTAAGCTAGGGGTAGTCTATGTCTATTGTTGTGTGCTCGTATGATGATTAAGAATGTATTTACTTAGGTTTTATTACTCTCTAGTTATCTCCTATTGATGGTTGAATTGTCCGTCCTTATTCTTAACGTTGTGGTTCTAAGGTCGTAGGGTATGCGTTTATCCCTAACTCTTTGAATCTACCAAGGTTAATGACTACAAAATCTCTAGGATTTATAAACTTAACACTAAGGTATTCTTTAGATGTTTAGTATACAATAACTCTAGGTGATTATAAACTAAGGTTCAACAAAGATTAATCAAGCATTAATAGCACAACGGATGACCTATCGCAATACTAGGTCAATCACAATTAAGATAAGAGACAACCAATCAATAATCAATAACTAGGTTTCATATTACCTAAGCAAAGACACAAATAAATTAGCCGGACATGGAGAACATGCAAGCATACACACAATCAATTGAAGACATAATTGAATTAATGAAGTAAAACACTTATCTTGATGTAAGATAGGGTATGGAACCCTAAAATCTGTACAAGACGACCTTGGTTCGGTTTAGGTTTTACTCCACAAAACTACACACTAAAAACTAAAAATTCGGATTCTATATATAGTGTTACAAACTACGGCGTCACTCTTTAATTGTGGCGATGCGTCGCCGTCATTAGGGTTTTGTCTTGGCGCGTTAGCATTGTGTGGCATCACCTTATGCTGTGACGCGTCGCCTTGATCTCGGCGCCGTCGGATCAAATCTAGGCCGTCTGTCTGCGGCGCCTACTCTTTTAACACTGATGCGTCACTTGTAAATAATCAATTTGGCTCTTGAGTCGTCACAAAACTTGTTCAACGGCATCACAAGTATAACATGGCCGTCCCTTCAATTCAATGACTGGTGTCTCGATTCTTGACTTTGGCCATTTTTTCATATATTCGCACCTTTTCGTCCGAATAAGTGTCATTCCAACAATTTGCCTTCAAGAGACCTAAAAGTGAAAAAAAGCGAAATTAAGTAGTGCGGATACAAAAGTGATCAATTAAAGGCTTAAGCGACCCCTCAAAAGGTACCTTTAAATCCTTATCAAATATCCCTACACTTGGTATTTGCTTGTCCTCAAGCAAATGTGCTTTAACCAATTGATTTATAAATTAGGGGTCATGAAGCATTAGTTTAGAGCGATCCACAATACATATAAGCCCCAAAAGTCATAACAAGCACGGAATTACATACTAGCACCTCACATGGGGTGTTTGGATACTCGCATCTCTCGGGTGTATATGAAATATAACAAGTTGGAAATGGAAGATAAACACTCATTAACCGGTCCTAGTACATAGATTACCATAGGCTTGAGACTAGATCAAACCTCCATCGCTTTGGCGTAAGCACCTAGGAAAGACTATCCAAGAGGTCTTTTAAAGGGTTGTAATGTTAGGCTTACGGTAGGGAAACAAAGGATTTGGTGGGATAGGCGATTTAGTGGTGGCAAGTCAAAAATCTTTATGTTACAAGCATGCGAAGAATGACGTTGCTAAGCCAAGACTCGACACTCTAAACTCTAGATAACTGAAACAAACAAACATAAATTTAAAGATAGATATAGGATGGTAGCCCGTATGTTTTTCATTTTTCAATTTTTTTTCAACGCTCTATTTTTTTTCTTTTCTCTTTTTTTTTCTTTTTTTTTTTTTTTTTCATACACTTTTACTCTACCATCCTCTACGATACCATCAAAATGATAGGGATTTATAGGCACATCCTACACTTGAGTTTTATTACTCTAACACTAGTTTGACTGAATTGAAAAGATCAAAACACTTGGAGTACATTATTATGCAAATAAAGGAATTTGAATTTAACGTTCCTTCCGTCATTTCATAAAATTTAACTTTTCCCATGAGTCCCAATCGTCCCAAAGCGTGTACAAAGGATATGACTCGACTTAGCAACTTATGCAAGCAACTAGATAATTGAACTAAGGGTTTAGTGTGATAACAATAATGCACTAAAGTGAGTGCATACAAGGTAGGCTAAGGCGATTTGGGTGTACATTTGGGGTGGATTGCAAACAATGCTCTTCATTGATATTCCGGAAAACCGAAACATCACGAGAACCGCGAAAAGGATAGGCTCGAGGGGTTAACTAGGGTATCGTATACTAAAGATGAGTACAACGCAAAGGTGTGGGGAATTACTCAACCGATGTGGAAGAAGTGATTATATTATCAAACAAGGGTTATCCTAATGCCTCTTATCATTTAGTTATTCCTAACTACACAAGTGTAGTCTTACTAGCGATCTCGGAATGCATCACAAAACAAGTTCTAGAATCTATTATCTTCACACCCCAAATTACATTTTTGCGTGGAATGGAATACCTTGGGAGGACTATCATAGCATCAAAGTTACTGTTATATTGAGCGACCTAAAGTGTCGTTTGGAAAACACATCATTTGATTTATTAAAACAATCGAGTTTACAAAGTATAGGTCCCAAATGAAAATCAGCGTGTGCGGAAATAAGTTTGATACTAGCCTAACGATGTTTTTAAAGTGTATAAATCCCATGTGAGGCAGCGTCGTCACCACGACTCTATGATAAGTCCAAATGCATGCCATGAAGTGAATGCCTTAGATACGAGATAAAACATGCTAAAAGTGTCAACAAAATGGTTGAGTGAGTTCATAGAGTTTGGTTAACAAGTAAAGCTTTTAAAGGCGTTCATTCAACAAAGGAAAAGTTTTGGTCATATAGAATAGTTCACAAAGCAAAGGCATCGTAAATCCACTCGGTTCCAAGTTCGCCCATACAAAACTTGCAACTTTGTGTTCACAATCCTTTGCCAAAATATGTATAGTTTATGTTCATGCACACGTTGCCAAATGAGTTCACAAAGCAAAGGCATTGTAAATCCACTCGGTTCCAAGTTCCGCCCATACAAAACTTGCAACTTGTGTGTTTACAACCCATTGCTAAAAATAGTATGACAATCATGAATATGCGCATTAAGGTAGTTAAAAGTATAAATATCACCACAAGGGTCTTCCAACAACTCGTGTTGGGATGTTCCTCCAACGACTCACGTTGGGTTGTATCCATATAAATGGCCTTCCAACATATAAATATTGGGATGTTCCTCCAACGACTCACGTTGGGCTGTATCCAACTAAATGGCCTTCAACATATAAATATTGGGATGTTCCTCCAACGACTCACGTTGAAATTTGTATCCATAAAATGGCCTTCAACATATAAATATTGGGATGTTTGTTTAAGTCTAGTCACTACACGCACCAAGTCTAAAGTATAAGTAATGTTGTTTGGCAAAGAGTTTAAATGTTTTGATAAATAAGCATGTATCTCGCCCTAAATAGTTTATAAAATTTAAGCGAGTAAAGCGGGTATGAACTCACAAGGAAAGTAATAGCATTGGTTCTACTTCATCTCCGAAACCCAATGCGTGTGTTATCCAAGGAGACTTTCAAGTTTAGTATAACACAATCAAGTATAATGCAATCAAGTATAAAAAGTATAGCGTAGCATAAAAGTGTAAATGTTTTGAGTATTTGTATTTGTAAAAGCAAGTAGTTGAGCATGTATCTCCCTCAAAAGTTTGTAAACAATTAATAGGAAGTGGGGCTATGAAAACTCACAGTAACATGTAGAAGTTAAAATAAAGCAAGTAGTTAAGCATGTATCTCCCCAGTAGTATAAAACAATTGAAAGTGGGGCTATGGAACTCACGGTAACATGTAGAAGTTAAAATAAAGCAAGTAGTTGAGCATGTATCTCCCCCAAAGTAGTATAAAAACAATTGAAAGTGGGGCTATGGAACTCACAGTAACATGTAGAAGTTAAAATAAAGCAAGTAGTTGAGCATGTATCTCCCCCAAAGTAGTATAAAAACAATTGAAAGTGGGGCTATGGAACTCACACATGCAATAATTACGATGACACAGTGGATGCATGAAATGAGATGCAACCTCTAACGCGACCTATTATGAATGATATGTTCTAATGTAAATCATGAAACAATGTCTTGCATGCAAATCCACATGTAATCTATACCACTTATGCGTTTTGAAAATAAATTTATCGTCGAAATATAATATCATTTGAGAATTTCATGAAAGTGACTAAGCGGCTGAAAAGCTAGTCTTAAAATGGTGCACATTGAGTGTTAGGAAACAAAGCATAGCGGTTTTGGAAAGCTTGTATCATTATATTAAAGTTTAGCATTTAAGTTTTTATCCTAGAGGTCTCGATCATGGAAAATCATAGGCAAAGTAGGGTACTTGTATCCAAAATATTGTTTAAGGGTAGTTTTCGACAAAGTTTAAGTGACCGTATTTTACTCGTTACAACTCCGTTCGACGAGCGGTTGGACATTGGAAAATAGGCTAGGCGAACTTACTTTTACTAGAAGACATCACGTTATAAAAAGTATTACATCCTTGTTAAAACGATCCTCAACATGGTCACTTGTTGCCGTAAGGTTTGTCTAATAGAAATATATTAGTTTTCTTATATAATAAAGTTACGGCAACTTTGTGTAAATGCGTGTAATTTAATCGTTACAAGTCCGTTTCTCGTTTTATATGTCCTTAGCTTCGTATTAAAGTATACTAATATATATTTGATAATTCGACACATTTATAACGCTTAAGACTCATTTTGACTCGTAAAAGTCGAGACATCATCTGAATTTTACGAAACAATTAGTTTTAAGTCGTCAACTTGGAAAATTCATAACTTCTTCGTTATAGCTCCGTTTAATCCGTTCAAGCGGCCACGTTTCGTTTTGAAGTGTATTTTCTAAATATCTAGCCCAAAATATTTTACAAACTGTCAGATTTTCAAGATTTCAAAAATAAGGACAGACCCTTAATTAAACTTGTCGAAATGAGTTTTCTCGCAAACCTATTCTAACCAATTTAAAACAACTCGAAGCTATCAAATCCTACCATACACCTTCTTAGGGTGTCATGGGTTCCTAGACATCACCAAAGTGATATGTTTCAAGGATTCATTTATAGGATGATTATATTAATTATAAGTAATATAAACAACAAAAGTGGTATAAATTCATATGTAACATGCATGTTTTCTTGTAGGATCATAAAAATAACCCGTGAATGATCAAGAAAGATTAGTAAAAGATATGAAAAACTTACTTGAATGGTTTAAGAGTTTTTGAGCAAAGAATACTTAACAATCTTGAGGTTTTTATTTCAAAACCCTTACAAGATTATTCCTAGGACTTGTAAAATACTTGGATCACGAAAATTATGGATTTCCTTTGTTTCTTCACCATGGCGGTTCTTCATCAAGGAAAAGAGAGAATGATTTTGTTTTACACCTTGAGTTGTGTGTTTGTATGTTTATTTTGCAAAATATCTTCAATATAGATAAGTAAAATATTAAGATGCAAACTCAATTTGATGACCCATTTTAAAGGGTGGCCGACCATGTGTATTAGGGGGTAAGGTGGAGTTTTTGGTGAGTAAATGTATTTCTTGTAATGTATAGTGTATAATTTGGTAAATGTAAGTATTTGTTAATTGTAGCGTTAACTAAAAATAAATTTTTAACGGGACAAAATAAAATGTATTGAAGTTATAAAAGTTATAAAAATACATTTCTTACCTGAGTTGAGTGAAATAATAATTTGAAAAATGACCGGAAATTGAGAATTGTGACATATACTACCGGTACACACTCGAAGCATTAAAGTGGAATGCTTTATTTCCTACAAATCTAAGGGCGATCCTCACATTTTGGGTGGAATTTAAGTGGTAAAGGGTTTTGTGCTAGTCATATAGTTTCCTATCCATGAGGCGCTTTATTAAGACTAATGACCCACTCCTACATGTCATGAAAATTTTAAATTTTGTGCCAAAATTACGCTAACCGATATTTCTCATGGTTTATTACAAAATGAAATTGGACAAAGTAAATAGTCAAGGATAAGCATAGTTTCAAAGTTCCGTTTTATTTTCCTCCCTACACTTAAAGTGAACATTGTCCCCAATGTTCCCAAAGTATCAAAGTAATGATAATGGAAGGTAATTAAAAGCGAAGAAACTAGTACTCCCCGATTAGCTCGGTAGGATCCGTGTGAAGTGGTGGTTAAATCTTTCTTCAAGAAGAATGTTTGCGTGAAAAGCTCCTTCTCATCTTATGTATCTTCTTTTTGATAAATTAAACCTGCACACTTTGAAGAAAACAAACGAAACCTTCGCGTAAAATCGGCGGTAACAATATATATATATATGACTCTACTAAACTAGAATATAATGCTTGTGGAATGGATGTTTATAGATTTTCTGGAAAATTAAGACCTGGAAAATTCCAAAAATTTATAAGTAGCTCAGAAAACGAGAAAAAGTAATAAAATTGTTTCTGCTCCTCTTGATGCCGTCATTGCGATCTGGCCGTCGGGTTACCCGACAAAAAGCGGTGCGATTTTCTTGAAAAAATTATGGAAAATTTTATCTTTAAAACACGGAAATATTTCCGCAAAATATCCATTATGACTCGATACAAGCATTTGACTCAAACAAACACACATGTATATCTTTTAAATAATGGTAATTCTCATGTTTACGTTTCTTTTGAAAACGTGTGTAATCCTCCCTACACTTATCCCTTATTTAAAATACCTTTTTATGTAATTAAGACGAGGTTAAAGACAAAATAAAGCAGTTTTACAAATTTAAACATGAGAATAAACAATCAATAAAAGATACACGACACAAACAAGCAACAATTAAGCGTGGGTTGCCTCCCACGAAGCGCTTTTCTTTATTTATGAGTCTTGTAGCTAGACTCGAAGTCGTGCCCCTACGTGCCGATATAAGTAAGCTTATCCTCAAGAATGTCATAAGGATCAAACTTATCATTTAAGTTCCTAGTAGTACGTTTGGTTCGATATGCCTTTTCAAATTACTCTCCATCGGGGTCATAGATCGTTATCCTAATGTGTCACTCTCCATTACCATCACTAGGGGGTCTATCCCAATCCCACCTATGCTTGGGTATATCGCTCTCAACTTTCCACTTATTCATGACAAGGTTGACGGGAAAGCTTCCTAGGAACTCGGTCATCTTCCTAAATACTAAGGCGTCCTCAAACGGGTTCACTTCCATGTCCCTAGCCAATTCTTTTTCATGGAAAGTTGCTTTACTAGAAAAGGCTTCATCTAGATAAAAAGGCCGTTGGGGACCTATGAAGTTCTTATTAATCCAAGGTCCATATCTAGATTGTGCTCTATCCAACCTAATTTCGTGTGGGATTTCCTCTTCTTTATAGTAAGTATGCTTTTTGACATCGTAAATTGACCTAGAACTCCCTTCTCCTACCACTATTTTGGACATCTTACAATCAATGATGGCACTAGCGGTAGCTAAGAATCCTCTTCCTACAAGCAATGGGCATGTCGGGTCCTTATTCATGTCTAGCACATGGAAATCCGCCAAAAGAATTAATTCTCCTACATGTACTACCATGTCTTTTATTATCCCTACCGGATATGCAATACTACCATCCGCTAGACCTAAGATGGTTTCTGTTGGTTCTATCTTACCTAAGTTAAGGCTTCTATGGAGGGACAACCAAACAAGATTGATCCATGACCCTAAGTCGGCTAGAGCATCGAGAGGTTTGGAAGTTCCAAGCCTACGGAAGAGGAATAGCCCGGGATCGTCTAACTTCTTAGGTAAATTATTTTGCACAAAAGCGGATCCATGTTTTCCAAGTCTAAGTTCTAGCTCATAATTTTCTTTTAGATCATTATAATAGGGTGCATGAGCTAAGACTTCAAGAAACGGTTTTTCTTGATGGAGTTCCTTGTACTCCTCCTCTAGATTAGGTTTGGGTTCTTGGTTGACGGGTTTCTCAAGAGTAGGTTTTACCAATGGTGCGGGGCCTTGTACCTCATTTTGGATTGCTTGGAACCTTTGTTGATAGCGTTCACCGAGTGGACCATTGGATGTGAGGGGCATGGATGCGCACTCTCCCATGGTGAACAAGAAAATGAAGTCGATGAAATCGAACTCACTTTTGGGTTCTTTATAGTATCACTTGGGAGTGCTCCAATTTCACGGACATTAAAGGTTTTTAAGAGGGCATCAAACTTGTTTGTCATCTCGTTTTGTCATCGCTTAAAATCGGCTTTAAGCTTAGTCAATCGAGTTTCTTGAGATGACATGAATCTAGATGCAATTTCCTCAAGACTAGCGAGGTTCCCGGTGTTTGGAGGGTTGAACCTATTAGGTGGACTAGATGAGCTTTGGGGTGTGCTTGAATTTTTGTTCCACTTAAGGTTAGGGTGATTCCTCCATGAGGGGTTGTAAGAATTTCCTAAGTTGTTTTGTTCGGGCTTGAAAGTGTACCACTTCTCTCCCGCTCCGTCGGTACGCGTGGAGGCGTAGTCCGCAAAAGCTTGTTCGGGGAGTCTTGTGCAATCTCGAGTGTCGTGGGAACCACTACACAATTCACAAGGTAGAGTGATTTTGTTCACTTGTTGTGAAGACTTAGGAATGTCGTAGGAGCTCATGAGGAATTTGACTTGATCTTCAAGCTCGAGCATCCTACGGTCGGAAGATTGTGAGTCAGTGGGAGGCAAGGAGATTGCTTTACGGTTTTGGGCAACTCACGGGGGTCATTCCAACTTTCGTTGTCATAGAGAGGAAGGTCCTCTATTATACCCCATGATTCTTCCGCGGTGAGATCACTAAGTTTTCCACCGGCCGCTTGGTCAATGGATCGCTTAGTGGGGAAGTTGACATGATCGTAGAAGAGTTGGACTTGAAGCCAAAGATCAATGCCGTGATGAGGGACTCTATGGAGTAAGTCCTTGAATCGAGTCCATGCTTCGTAGAGAGATTCACCTTAACGTTGTTGGAACATCAAGATTTCATTCCTAAGCTTAGTAGTTCTCCCGTGGGAAAAATTAAGCAAGGAAGCGAGAGGTGAGATCATCCCAACTTGAGATGGAGCGGTGGGAAGTCGCTCAAGCCAATTACTAGCTTGGTCCCGTAGAGAGAATTGGAAGAGACGCAGACGCGTGGTCTCCCGAGTAGTAGCATCGAGGTCGATGGAATCGACAATTTTAAGGAAATCCTTAAGATCTTGATTAGGATCTTGGAGCGAAGTCCATGGAATGCACATCCTTTTGCACCAAATGGATGGTGTCGGATCGCAGGCCGTAGTTTGGGCTTGGTCGGGAAGCTAAATGGTGTTCCTATAGCCTAGGTGACTTGGTCTCGGTATTCACCAAGAGTACGGCCTCTTGGTGGGTCATTTGGTGGTGGGTTGATGAGTGGTGGTTGGTTATCACCTTCCATGATGAAAAGTGATGGGATTATGAACAAAGGTCACGAAGAAGGGGATAGACTACAAGGAAGCTAAAATGTGAAAAAGCTTACTTGATAGGAATTAAGCATGGAAACCTAAACTAGGTGGACTCTAACTAGCTATTCTATTCCCGGTGGTGCCAAAAACTTGATACGCTTACACATCGCGTTCGGGGTCAAAGGAACTTCCTTTTCGTCAAGCAAGTTTTTCAACACACTAGGCAGTGAACCTAATCGTTGTAGTGTATTATTAGGGTAAGCCACGAGTATTGATATCGTTCTCTAGGGGAATGGGAATGCTAGTGAGAAGTTACTACGCTAAGGTTGGGGTTGAGGAAGATTATTTTTTTATCTTTTTATATTTTTTAGGAAATGGAAAGGTATGAATTTTGGAGTTTGGATTTGGGGGTTGGTATTTCTACCGATTACTCTACTATTATCTATTCTAATTAACTAAGCTAGGGGTAGTCTATGTCTATTGTTGTGTGCTCGTATGATGATTAAGAATGTATTTACTTAGGTTTTATTACACCTAGTTATCTCCTATTGATAGTTGAATTGTCACGTCCTTATTCTTAACACGTTGTGGTTATAAGGTCGTAAGGTATGCGTTTATCCCTAACTCTTTGAAGCTACGAAAGGTTAATGACTACAAAATATCTAGGATTTATAAACTTAACACTAAGGTATTCTTTGGATGTTTAGCCTACAATAACTCTAGGTGATTATAACTAAGGTTCAACAAAGATTAATCAAGCATTAATAGCACAACGGATGACCTATCGCAATACTAGGTCAATCACAATTAAGATAAGAGACAACCAATCAATAATCAATAACTAGGTTTCATATTACCAAAGCAAACACATAAATAAATAAGCCGGACATGGAGAACATACAAGCATACACACACTCAATTGAAGACATAATTGAATTAATGAAGTAAAACACTTATCTTGATGTAAGATAGAGTGTGGACCCTAAAATACTGTACAAGACAGCCTTGGTTCGGTTTAGGTTTTTACTCCATAAAACTACACACTGAAAACTAAAAAATTCGGATTCTATATATAGTGTTACAAACTGCGACGACGTCACTCTTTAATTGTGACGCCGGGTCGCCATCATTAGAGTTTCGTCTTGGCCACGTTAGCATTATGACGGCGTCACCTTATGCATGTGACGCCGTCGCCTTGATCTCGGCGTGTCGGATCAAATCTAGGCCGTCGAGTTGCGACGCCTACTCTTTAACACGATGTCATCACTTGTAAATAAGCAATTTGGCTCTTGAGTCGTCACAAAACTTGTTCCAACGGCGTCACAAGTATAACTGATGCCGTCCCCTTCGTTCCACCATCCCGAGTGTCTCGATTCTTGACTTTGGCCATTTTCTTCGTATATTCGCGCCTTTTCATCCGAATAAGTGTCATTCCAGCAATTTTCCTTCAAGAGACCTAAAAAGTGAAAAGGAACGAAATTAAATAGTAACAGATACAAAAGTGATCAATTAAGGGCTTAAACGATCCCTCAAAAAGGTAACTTTTAAATCCTTATCAATTCCCTTATAGAAGATATTCACTAATTGATGCTTGTTGAGATCATGAGTAGGACACATGTAAAGGAGATTATTGTACCTTTCCCAAGCTTGGTACAACGTCTCGTCACCGTCTTGTTTAAAATTATGAATCTCCTCAAGTTGTTTTTCCGCTTTTGAAGGAGGGAAATAACGTTGAATGAAAGCTCTTTAGAGGAGTTCTCATATGTTAATAGTTCGATTGGCAATCAATCAATCCATCTTTAGCGACTCCGTGAGTGTCATTGGAAACACTCATAGCATAACTACATCGTGAGAAACACCGGGAATATTAAAAGGCTCACGATACAGAACATTATCAATGTGCTCGTGCACATCTTGATCTTGCTCCTTGAAAAGGGTCCTTTCTCAACTCTCAAATGAAGGCGATTCTTGATTTCAAACTAAACATCACTCAATAATCGGCCTAACTACACGTGACCACGATTTTCTCGCGTCACAGGCGAGCTATTCCTTGAGGTAAGTGTATCAATGTAAACTTCACCCATGTTACCGAAACTTGAAAAGAAATCGTGAGTCCACACAAGACTCAAAAGAAAATAAAACAAAATTTAAAACTTAAACAAAATCCTAAAATAGGTCCGGGATAATAGAATAAGTTTATAGCTAACTACCTCGGCATATGCCATATCATAAACAAAAACTTAATGCAAGATTTCGACCGGATAACATATAGTTTTAATATTTATAAGTTCTCGACATCTACCTATGATCTACCTAATGCACTAGAATGTCACGACATAGATCATATTTTATCAAATGTTTAATCATGTTTTCAAAATCAAAGTCTTCATATCATATAGTTCAAAATCAATGTTTTATGAATCAAAAGCAACTCAAATAGTAGCAAAGGCTTAGGAAATCCTAATATAAAAGCTAACGAAAAGCGTTATAAGAAACCTTTCGTATGTTGTGTAGTATTGATTAAGGTTCATTATGTCATTTATTAAAGTTTAGGGTTAAAAGCCGAGATCGTCCCAAGAGCTATGCGTGTCAATCTAATTTAAGTTCTAGTGTCGATCATGTAACATATATTCGTTAAGTTTTAATTACTCGCAGTTAGTTTTAATTTCGTTAAATGATATAAATGTATTTTACGTATTTTGTAAATTTCGATTCGAGGGTATTTTAGTCTTTATTCGGTTTTAGATTTTCTAGGAATTTAAAAGGGGTTTATAATAAATGATTAATAAAATAAAAATAAAAGCGATCAACAACTAAATGCTTCTTCCGAGTAAGAGGTAGTCCAGTCACAAAATCCATAGAAATAAATGTGGAAATATTATCAATAGCGAGAAATGTATCTCTTGCATTGCTAGCGATTCGAATGTTGTTGATCACTGTTCCATCATCTCGGGTGTAGTAAGACCCGAGGAAAAGAGTGTTGAGAGCATTAGCAATCGCGACATCCATGTTAGTAGCATCATCGTCTCCATCCACGCTTCTGGGTAGTACGAGTTCGAACCATCGAGCGATATTCAAACGATTAGCAAAGTGAACAAAGGTGAGATACGAAATGGAAATACGTGAAGGAATCCTAAAGTCTACCCAAATCCTCACGGGTCAAATCCTAAGCTCTAAGGGTCTCAAAACCTAGGCTCCATATGTCACAGTCCCGACTACAAGTCATAAACACAGGCTCGATGCCATAAATTATAGCATCGGCAGAAAAAGGGTAAAGGAATCACAAGTAATGGTGTCATATCAAAGCAAACATAAATATCCAAAAGAAATCTCAACATAAATATTGAAATAATCCAAGTCAAATGACTTCAATACATAGGTCCCAGTGGAAAAATAAACTCCAAATGAAATATCTAAAATATAAAGTCTTAAATGGCATCATAAGATCAAAGCTAAAATCTCTAAGGTAAGTCCACACAAGACTTTCGTCCCAAAGCAATACCCAGCTCTAATGCTTAGATACACAGCGGAAGAAAAGAAATGCGGGTGAGCTTCAAAAGCCAGTGAGCGAGATATACAAGCAAAGCAATACTAAACGAAGCGAATACGAAATATAGTGAAAGAAAGATATCAAATCAAAATCATTTCGGATTATAAATCGGGATAATAGAATAAGTTTATAGCTAACTACCTCGAGCCCAAACACATATGCCATATCATAAACATATTCATATTCACATTCGCATAAGGCAACATTTGTAGGGAGACCTACGGAGTTATGAAGGACGCGCATGCCTGTGACATCAATCATCGGTTACATATAGCATATAACATATAATATATAACATATAACGGATCTAGGATGCCCATCCCCACCTACGACATACAAATTGGTAATAAAATATAAATTAAGCTCATAACAAATAACGAGATAAGGGGCGTGGCGAACTTCACTCATGCCCTAGAGTCATGTCGAAGTGCATTCTTGACACGGACATGGAACCCCATGACTAGTTAATATTTGGCTCGAGTGTCAAACTATCTTAGGTCAAATTAGAATGTCATAACCGACATAGATCATATTTTATCAAATGTTTAATCATGTTTTCAAAATCAAAGTCTTCATATCATATAGTTCAAAATCAATGTTTTATGAATCAAAAATCAAAGTTCGAGATAAACAGCTCAAATAGACACATTAGGGTTCATAGCAAAGGCTTAGGAAATCCTAATATAAAAGCTAACGAAAAGCGTTATAAGAAACCTTTATTGAAAAGGTCGAATATCATACCTTATTCCAAAGCAAATGATCGAAAAGCAGAAACAAGGAAAGCAAAGGATTACTCCTTCTTCACAGAACCTATACACATTAACGGTCGTACATGTTATTAATGATTCCATAATCGTCGAAATGATCTTTTAATATTTGGCGTTCATACTTAGTATATTTAATGATCTTAATACTTTAGGGTTTTATAGTTAAATAAGACTTAAGTGTTTTAATAACAATATCGTAGATTAAGGTTCATTATGTCATTTATTAAAGTTTAGGGTTAAATGTGAGAATAGTTTAACGTCATAACTCACACATGAAATAACGAATTAATATACTTAGCTTCAAACCCTAATCGACTCTCATTTATGTTCTAGGGTTTTCTCATTCTTTTAATATCATATTAATGTGCATTTACTTACATGTTACGTCAATAAATGACTCGTTACTCAACCTAACACGTAATGAAAACAATCTTTCCTTTTATGTTTCACCATACACGTTTATGATTTTATGTGACATACAAGTTACTTATTACTCGTATTAATTACGTTTACACATTTACAAGTTCACTTGACTTATAATAACGCACGATATGAGACACGATTCACAAACCATTAAGTTGGACTCGGCTTGGCACAAAATAAACGAGCCCATCCAACAAACGAGCGGCCCAGCGTATTAGCGAAGCGTTTAAATCTTCGTTGTACCAAAATCGATCACGTAACATATATTCGTTAAGTTTTAATTACTCGCAAGTTAGTTTTTAATTTCGTTAAATGATATAAATGTATTTTACGTATTTTGTAAATTTCGATTCCGAGGGTATTTTAGTCTTTATTCAGGTTTTAGATTTTCCAGGTTTTACAGTCTACCTAATGCACTAACATGCGGTGTACGTATGTTGTGTAGTATTCAGTAAAGCCGAGGTCGTCCCAAGTGCTATGCGTGTCAATCTAATTTAAGTTCTAGTGTCACTGAATTTAAAAGGGGGGTTTTATAATAAATGATTAATAAAATAAGAAATAAAAACTGAAAGGAAATAAACGTGGAAATATTATCAATAGCGAGAAATGTGCTAGCTAAGTTACTAATCTTGCTACGCCATGATTACATTTTCTAATTAATTTTTTCTATCGCTCCACATGGGGCGGGGGGAATAGTCACTAGTCTCAGTTGTTCAATTCGTCTAGTCCTATCTTCCATAACTTCCAATTTCGTAACCTAAAGATTACAAGAGTTTGTGGGTTTACAAAATGGAATAATCATTAAGTTCCGTTATGATCTAAGACTTATTTAATGAAACCCGCAGGACGGATCTTAGGTTTCCTAACTTCTTATAAATTTCCATTTGGAAGGTGATCGTTGGGTAAAATTCTCACGCAAGATAGTGATAGTCCTATGGTCAATTCTTACCATTACTTGCAACTTTGATTCGCTAGGGTCTTATAGTTAATTCTCCTAGCTTCCTAGATACTACCCAAACTTCCATGCTAAGCAAAATAAGGGTGTCCCAAAATAAGAAAAGAATCTTAGGTATACAAGTAAATCGATATGTCCTATGGTCAAAGCGAGAAAACTATATCATAACAATAGCGAGAAAACTATATCATAACAATTTCATAACTAGGCTAACACCAAAGGTTTTAGCCTCTCATACTAGAGCATGCAGAAAATTCAATGTTTAACATCATAAATGAAGACATGAATTAAATACATAAATGTAATCTGAAATACTAAAACTTGTGTGGTGATAAGCGTGAATTATCCCTTGGAAATGACTTGTATGCCGCTGGAAATCGTCCTCCTTGAAGCCCTTAATCGTCTCTGGTTGTTGTGTGTTCAGAGGATCTGTGATAATGCGGAATTAAGGCTTGTATTTATAGTCTCGACTAAGTTATGGCATAACCTATAGGGTTAGTTGCGCCGTAACCTTTGGATCTAGGACGATCTTATCTTCATTGATGGAACTACGGTGTAACCTAAAGGTAAGTTATGAACGTAGAAATTTCGTTAACCACTTTACGCCGTAACCATGAAAGTGGTTACGTCATAACATCTTTTTCCCACGAAATTTTCTAGGTCTTGAAAATATATACTGCATAACTTATGTAGGAGTTACACTGTAACCTTTGTCAGCGTTGACTTTGATCTTCTAGTGTTAATCCTTGTTACGGCGTAAGTAGAGTATGGATTTACACCGTAACTTTTGTTTAGTCAGTGTGCTCTTGTTTATTTGCATTAAAAACCTTCCAATTCCTCGTCTCATCGTTCATATGCTCATTATTAACCTGAGAATGAAATATAAACAAATAAGAGTATATATTCAAGTAAACTTATACAAATGATGAGCATATTAGGTGGACATTGACACTAAAATATCAGGACAATTTGATGTTATCATGTTCACACAATGCCGGTCCTGAGGTTTCGGATGCCGTAGGCGAGCCGAGCGAAATATGCCCCTTGTAAACAAACAACACAATTTATTTTAGGGGTTTGTAACCTGGTTAAGCCAGGCGGCTCATCACCACGCTGATTTTTATTCATCAAATAAAATGTTACAATCAAGTTCAACATGGATCACCTAAAACGATTTTTTGTGCATTTCTTGCAGCGAAAACATTAGATATCTTATCATAGTCGACATTTGCTAAAAAATTACTTTCAATACTCACGACCGCTAATCTGTTTAGCCTCTCTTGACTCATTCTACTCTGCAGATAAGACTTCAATATCTTTAATTTTTAAAAGCTTCTTTCTGCTGATGCTACCGTGACCGGAATGGTTAACAATATCTTGTATGCAAGTTAGGAACATATCCATTTTCTTCGTAAACTCCATAATTTGAATGGATGACCAAGGTCTTTCTCCCTCGTATGCTCCATTAGGCAACATGTCCTGCAAAATTTGTAACTCCATAAACAAATCATTCCCATCAATATCACAATCTTTATCATTTGTCAAAGCAGATTCAAGATTCAAACAACATTCTTTCAAGTTCTTATCCTCTAAATAAGCTAATTTTGATGCATCAAACAAGAAACCAAAGATAGATTCAAAATATTTCATTTGCTCAAATCTGCTATTTAATTGTGTAAGAGCCATATCAACTAAAACAAGAAAGTAATGAGTTCTAAAATTCTCTTTAGCAGATTTTTGTTCTCTTTCAATATTTGGAATCTCATCAAAATGTTTTTTCCTACAAGGATCACGTTTAATAGGAAACCCAGGTTCAACTCCAATGATTTCTACAATTTGTTCAGCTTGAAAAATAGCATTTTCAAACCCACTTTCCCTATAGTTTTTAAAATAACTAATCAGTCCATCCAAATTTTGATTGCAACATCAATAAGCATATCATTAGACTATAACTTCTTAGTAACTAAATTAATTCTAAATAAAATATCATACCAAATAACCAAACTTAGAACAAATTCAAAACTTGAAAATTCACCATTTACCAATGATAGAGCATCTCTACATAATTTTTCGTCATCACTTACTTTATCTAATTTTTTGGGGCTTCTTTTATTTGAGAAAGTTGAGTTTTTATAGCTTTAACACTTTCTATGTGACTTTCCCATCGAGTATCACACAATAATTTTAAAATCAATTCATCAATATAATCGAGTAAAACATTCCACCGTTATGTAGAACTAGAAAAGATAGTATATATTATTTGACATGCTCCAAAAATGAGCTTTTCTTTTTAACAAGAATTTGTCATATCATATAATACTAAATTAAGGCAATGACAACCACATGGCATATAAAAATCCATTGGGTTTATATCAAGTAACTGTTTTTGAACACCTTGATGTTTTACTTTCATATTAGATCCACTATTGTATTCTTGTCCCCTAATATATTTAATATCTAAATCAAGACATTTCAAAACATCTTGTAGCACATTATAAATACCTAACCCTGATGTATCTTTTACGACGAAAAACTCTAAGAAAAACTCTTCTACCTTTATAGGAGAGCTCGATACATCAACACATCTAATAATTCAATTCATTTGTTCTTGGATACTTACATCTAGAGTGCACTCGAGAATTACAGAATAATATTTTGCCTCCTTTTATATTTTTAATTATTTCTTATTTTATCTCGGATGCCAACATCTCAGTTATCCCATTCTGAATTTTATGACTTAGATAATGACAGTAAGTTTCTTTGTCTTTAATTATGAGAAAATGTTCTTTCATGACAGGATCAAACTCATCAATTCTTTGCATTATGCCTAAAAAGTTCCCATTAGATTTTGTATAGAGTTTTTCATTTGAACCACAAAAAGGCACGTCATATTACGCTAGATATTTTACAAGAGCAATTATTCTAATTAAAACTTCCTTCCAATGAGTGGTATCATTTTATAAGTTCTTGTAACTCTTTGTTAGGAATTAGAAAATTCCATGAGAAGTATCGCCACCCCAAATATAATCTAGCATAAGTTAGCTCGTAGACATTACGTTATTTACTAGTTATTTAGTTAGTTATTTAGTTTAGTGCAACACCGTGGAGGAAGGACGGGTCTTTACCCATCTGTATGCCCGATCAACAATCCAAGGAGGACGTTTATTATGTAACTATAAATACCCTCTACCTTCCAAGGTAGAGGTTGGACCTTCAATCTAACCTTCTTTCTTTTGTTACTTTCTCTCTAGAAAGGCTCCCACATTACTTTCTCTCTAAACTCTCTTGTATAATTCGATCCATATATTGAATGTATTATGTGTTTGTGAAATCCAATATCTTACAATTGATATCAAGAGCCATGGTTTGATCACTCATCTTTCATGCTCTTTGTTTTGGTGGATTTCATAAGGTTTTTGAGGTTAAAAGTGTTTTGAAGAGTTTGAATCATTTGGTTAATTTCTAGTGTTAAAGTTTGAATGTTGATTGTACTTTTGTGTTTAGAATCATTATAAGTGTATAGGTTTTGAGTTGGAAGGCTTGAATCATCGTGGTTGGGTTGTTTTTGGATTGAAAAGTGGTGTTTTTTGAATGTTTATTGGATGCGAGTTGGGACACGTTAAGCATTTCTTGGATGCGAGTTGTGGTTATTTTCATCAAAGCGAGTTGCCTAAGCAAGTTTCCTAAGCGAGTTGTGTGAGTTGTCTGCTAAGCGAGTTGCCTATGCGACTTGTCCAGATTTAACGTATCTAAATCATGTTGCCTAAGCTAGTTGCCTAAGAGAGTTGCCTATCGAGTTGTGCGCTTGCTTATTAGGCGAGTTGTCTTATACGAGTTGCCCACATAAGCGAGTTATCCGCTTGCTTATTGAAGCGAGTTGTTCTATGCGAGTTGCCCACATAAGCGAGTTGTCTGCTTGCTTATTGAAGCGAGTTGTCTTATGTGAGTTACCCACATAAGTGAGTTGTCTGCTTGCTTATTGAAGCGAGTTCTCTTATGCGAGTTATCTGTTAAGCGACTTGTCAAGGACTGTGATTTGTCAATTCCTGCAATGTGTCTCTAAACCTAACATACAAAACCCTTGTTTTCAAACCCTAATTTTCCGAAAAATCCTTCGGGGGCGCGCTGCCCCCCTGAACCCCCCGCGAAACAGGGGGTATACATAAAGAATTAGGGAATATCACAAACTCAACCATAACACCTATTGATCTTCACTTCCTTATCATCTTCTAGTTCCTTTACTACATTCTACTTCTTACCTTCTTACGGTTTGGTCTTGATTTTAGTAAAATCCCGCGAAAGATTCTATTTCTCGGTTTAAATCACGACTTGTAAAATCCGTGTACACACCAACATCATGTCTTACATTCCCGATTGATAATTTGAAGTACTCAAACTGTATGATCTTGTTGACAACCATGAGAATATTAGTTATCTTGAGCGGTTAAAGATGATGGAATCAATCAATGAGGATGTGAGATCTCCGTGTTTAGAATCTAAAGAGCAATGCAGTCAAGGTTACGTAATGCTCTTGCAAAGGTAAGGAAAGTTGCATTGAACCTTATCGACAACTTCATTCACACCTCATGTTACTTAGAATTGATGACAAATACACAATAGGAATTGACGATCATGTATTTCACTCTTTCGTCAAGAATTATCATCGATTCTTGGCACATTGTTCTTGAACTTGGAACAATTAGAACAACAACTTAATAGGAAAAAGGTTCAAGAAGCCACTCTAAAGTCGCACTTGGTGATCAACAAACAACGGTCATTCATCAAAGGGAATACACTTGATTATGATTATCGATGACCGAAATGTGCTTTAAGAATCACATTGGGATGGAAGCTAATGTGTTCAGAGAGACATTAATCCAACTCATGGATAATGTGGAGAAGTATATTGAGGAAGTTATTGAGAATGATGAAAAAGTGGATGAGTGTCGGTGCAGTTGAGAGATAGTTGTGATGAGTTGGGTAATGTATCGGTTGAAAGATCGGATGTTCTTGAATGCGAATATGAGAGACAACAAAGAATGATGCAAAAATTGTTCAAGAACTCATGTCGACAAGATGTGGATACGAAGAATCGAAAGGTGAATGAATGTTTGGTGAACGAATGTCAAGTGCAATCAATAAATTGTAGTGTTGAGACCAAGAAGGCATCGGGTGATGGATCGGTTGACTTTGAATCTGAGGCTTAGAGACAGATAAGCTTGAAACGACCAAGTGGTTCGGTGACTCTTGTTACACATGATGTGGATGCAAATATCGGACCGACAAATGAGCAGTGTCATGTGATGAGGTACCTTAGCTGTTCAACATAGTGTATCGCTAATGTACCTAAACAAACCGATCTTAATCTTGAACATGATTACGATATATGTTCCTTGGTTGAGGTCGAGACTAAAAATTCAAAATAAATGATATGGTTGATAAAAGGCTTTTGATGAACTTTCAAACAAATTCTCAAAACTTGAAAAACATTGCATTTCTCTTGAAATTGCAATACAAAGAAAGGAGGAAAGTTTTAAACTTAACAAACCATGTAAAAATCCGGAACTTCCTGAATTTCATGAACTTTTTGAAATAAATAATTTAAAAGCTCAGCTTCAAGCCAAAAACTCGACTATCAACAATTTGAAGAAACATATTTCTGGTATGCATGTGAAAAGTAATTTGGTTACAAGTAATTCTGATGTTAATGCTATTTATGATATTCAAATGAGAAATGATGAATTAGCAGTTTGTGTGGCCAAATTACTAAAGGAAAATGAGTCTTTGAGAAAGCATCACATAGAACTAAGTGACTCTGTCAAAGAATCTAGAACTAAGTCAATGGAACAAACAAATTCTTTGATAGCAAAAATTGATGAACTCAAAGCTCAACTTCAGGAAAAGAGTTTCGCTATTGTTGCCTTAAAAAATGAGCTTAGGAAAGCGAGGAAAAGTGTGAACACTAAGTTTACAAAACCATCAACCTTGGGAAACCAGTTTCTTATCCCATTAGAAACCGGTCCGTTGTTAAGCGACCTCTGCGTTTATATCCGAAGACCAAAATTTTCAAAACACGGTTTGCCTCCCAAGTTGATGCGTTAAAAGTTTTGTCAAAATCAGTCACTTCACCTAAGTTACCTAAGAATAATGCTTCTACTCCCAACACCTGTAGGAGTAGTTCGAAAACAGTGTTAAAACCAAGCATTAAAACCCAGAATTCATATGATATGAATGACTTGTGGAAGAACTATTACCTAGAAGAAGCTAGGAAAAAGCCACGGATTCAAAAAGACGGAATTTTAGGTGCAAGACCTAGGGTGATGCATTCCACGTGATTTCAAGGCACTTGCAAGTAGTAGTAAACCATTACCTAGGAACTCTCAAAAGACTAGGGGTTGGCTTGCATCTAAGAGTAGTTATATGAAGAAGAATGCTAAGCATGTAGAAAATGAAAGTAGAAATTCGAGTCTTTTCCGAATAAGAAACATTTTCCTAATTCTCATGCTAAGGTACAATCCACTAAGACTACCCTCATGGCTAAGGTTCAACA
This sequence comes from Chrysanthemum lavandulifolium, assembly GCA_022545495.1. Lineage (NCBI taxonomy): Eukaryota > Viridiplantae > Streptophyta > Magnoliopsida > Asterales > Asteraceae > Chrysanthemum > Chrysanthemum lavandulifolium. The sequence goes on from CM040239.1 coordinate 213,488,390, forward strand.
TGTTACAAAGCAAAACAAGTCCAAAACTTCGCCTAGATGGATCCCAACTGCTAAATATTTGGAGTCTAGAAATAACGATAAGTCTTCCACTATGCATAAGAATGTCACCAATCCTAGACCTTGCCATAAGTGGATTCCTTCTGGTAAAATTTTTAAGGATGTTGGACTTAGGTGGATGCCTACTGGAAGGTCATTTCATGGATGACAAAATCAAGGTTGTTGTGAAACCCAAAGGGTTTGGATACTAATGTCGCTAACCAAAATATATGCAATCAAGTTTGTAATATTAGTGCGGGTAGTCCTTACTCGATTGCAGATACTTGATTCTTCACTAAATGGACTGGCTTAAAGTATGGATTACAAATGGATTGATATCTCATAACTCACGGGTTTAAGTAACTCAATCTTGATATTCATTCGGCTATGACGTCTGTTCGTCGATTCAGCCTCGTACTTCATCATTATGGCATCTGCAGATAAAACGTCGAGCCTCGTTCCTCAAAGAAAAGAAAGGTGTACGCTTGATGCGCTTTATCTTCGAAGAAGAGAAATCTTCATGTTTATGACCATTCTCGTGACATTCTTCATCAACAAGCTTCTTGTTTCTCCCATGCTCATTCAGTCATCAAGTGGATCTACGTTCATTGGTGTATATTCTTATTCACTTGCTCAATCAAAAATGGCAACTTAGGATGCAATCTCCTCCAACGCTTAATGTTTCACTTACTAAGGATTAATGGGATTTATTGTTTGGGATTCATTGTTTCAAGATATGTTTGATGAGTATTTCCAACTGCTAGCGAATGTTGATCATCCAAGAAGTACAACTCAGACTACTCAAGAAGCCTAATCTCCAGTTATTCCTCAAGGCGTTGATAATAACTATCATAATATTGCAGTTGCACTCATGAATAATGATCCGCTCTTTGGTATTCCATTACCAAATCTTCACGGATTATTGTTCATGAATAATGATCCGCTCTTTGGTATTCCTTTGCCAAATCTTCACGGATTATTGTTCCTTCCAATGTGCACTCTCTAAATCAACCAAATGAACATTGAATATAATGACTACCTCATCCGCTCGAAGTTATTGGTGAATTTTCCAGATCAGTCTCTACATGTATACTTTTAGGAAGAATGCATTGATGTTGTGGAATCATTTGTTTCGGTTCATTCACTGGGTCAATGTACATCCGTTTATATGTTTATTCACGTGTTGGGCATTTGACACAAGTTGATTACTTCGGAGTTAATCATTTATCACTTATTTGAGATTGAAGTTGACTTTCACAAAGGCGTGTTCTTATTTGATAACTTGCTCGGGCTTTAGAATTTGAGTTGAAGACTTGGTTTATCTAGTTAACAGCAGTCGGGGTGGATGGTTGAAGACCTCGTTAAATATCACTATTTGGAGTTACGTTGTTTTTCTCAGTATCACATGCAGATGACGGTGTGGATAATCACAAGAGGTGTTAATGTCTCATACTTTGTTTGAGTAGTGAGTACTTAGAGATTTGCTTGAAGCATAAATTCTCTACACCGTTCTAGTTGCTGAGCTAATTTCTTTGATGAACATCTTTCTGTTCTTGTTTGATTGGGATGGATTTTAATTAAGGGGATTTGCTATTTAGAAGTTAACGAGAATGTCTTTGGTGTGAAGAAGATGTTAACTGTCTATTTCCCCATTCGGACAATCTTGAAGAAGGTCGAGTCTACAGTCTGTTCTACATTTTCTGCTGCATGTTAGAAGACTAAAGACTAATTGCATTTGATGATCTAAAGACTTCTTCTTAATCCGGGCTGAGAAGAACACTTGAAAATCTTCGTCAGTTTAGGGGAGAGCACTAATTGGGGGAGATTGAAATGCCAAATTTAATCCCCAATTAGACTTGCTCATATTCTTCAGCAAGTTGATTCTCACAGATACATCTGAGCTTATGATGTTCTTCTTAACAAATTTCTAGTATACGGGCTTATTATTTGTTGCTGATTCTGTAGTATCAAAACTAGAAAGGGGCAAGGAGACAAGCATCTAAACGCGAGTAAACTTGATGAACTTAATTCTTCTAAGTGATTGAAGATATCCCGGGAAGACGAATGTCATAACCGCAGAGAAACTCAATGTTTATCTCATCGTGGCGTTTAGTGCTCTTATTCCAACTACGTGGGGGAAGAGATGTAAGAGAAAGTTTCTGAAGATAAAAGAGGTACACAAGTATGACATATTTAGGGGAGATAAATGTATAACATGAGGAGAGAGATTGTGTACATTGGGGATGCTCATTGTCTCACTTTAGTGCTTAATCGATGATTCGTAGATATAATCACTTATTCCGGAGTTGACATCCGCAGAGATTGTCATCCGCAGAGATAATCGTGATTCGGCCCGCTTCTTCAATGTTATCGGTTATTCTTTATTTGGGAATGTGTACTTGGGTTCTTGAGCTTCATACACGATCATCGTGGAAGAAAATGTGAACATTGGGTAGGTGTTTTCATTCCCTCATGATGTGTATTCGGGAGAGCTCTTGGGTATTGGTGTACGAGTTCTTGAGCTTCATATACGATCATTAGGAAGAAAAATGTGAACATGGGAGGTGTTTTCATTCCCTCATGATGTGTATTCGGAGAGTTCTTGAGCATTATACAAAGAGACCGATTGCATCAATTCAACTACTTGGGGAATTGTTCTCTTGACACCTTTTGGAATGGATTGCTTGGACTTCAAATGGAAAAGGAATTTGAGAAGATTATTTAAATGTGGGATGATACGTTCTGTCGTTGTTCTATTTGATGATATAACCTCGAATGAAGAATCACGGTGATTATTCTTAAAAGGAGCAGCAGGATTGATGATAATGGTGTGCTTCTTTGTACACCTGGCTAATGGAAGCTTGAAAGAAAGCTTTGAATCTGCTCAACTAAAGGATTTTTGGTTTGGGGGGAAGCTGCCAAAGTCTCTGTTTCTCAAAGTCTCATGTTCTATCGTCTATTCTGAAGCCTCGAAAGCTTTCGTGGTGAATGTTTAAGAGATGATGACTTCTATCTTCTACAACGGGGCTGCTCGATATCCTTATCTCGGTACTCGTATCGTCATCCTTCTTAAACTATATCATCTACTATCTTTGTATATATTTTTAACAAAAACAAAATACAAAAATATAAAACCAGCAAAACTAAATAGGAAAATATAAAATCTTCAAAAACCCATAAAAATCAGAAAATTTGAAAAATACCAAAAATATGTTTTCAAGACATGTCTTACGGTATCGATAACATCTATGGTCTTAGAAATGTCATTCAATAATGGCACGGGACCATAGATGAAGTTCAGCGAGGAGGTGTAAATTTTCTTTCCAAAACATGTCTCAAAATATGGCTTACGTTATTTGATCAGAACCGGGCTTCAAAAATGGCTTGCATTACTTGATCAGAACCCATGCTTAAAACTATGGCTTGCTATTATTTCAGATAGCAACTCGTTCTTCAAGAAAGGAAAGTGATGCGCTAAACCTTTTTTTTCAAAATTTCGTGCACTTATCCTAAAACAAAACAAGGAAAGCATGTCGTCAAAAAGACTGCTGTTTCTACACAAATGTTTTTCCGTCTAAAATTCTTCAGAAAAATATTTGTTGTTTTTCAAAAATGGTGGAAAATGAGTTGCTTGAAAAAACAATCGATTCAAGAGTTTTCATAAAATCAAAACTTAATCAATGACTTCGCTTTTAAATTTCTTAGAAAAATTGAGTCATTGATTGAGGGGAGAATGTTTTCAAATCTATATCATCTAACGGCTTTCTTAATTATCCTATATGCTTAATTAAAAATGATGTTAACCTACGTTGAAGGACTAGGTGCCTAGGATATGAGTGTTAGATTTAGATGATTAGAGTTTGATGAACACATTTTCCCATGCCTTTACATGATCCGATTGAGATGTTGCATTGACTTTTATTAGTCGATTCTTTGTTTGGGTGATGTCGACCACCATATATCAGATATGTGTTCACTAACGTATGCAGGTATTTTGGTATATAAGAATGTTCCCGATCCGGATCCCACATATGAAGATGATTGGATGCCGAAAGGCAAGGGTAACTATATCTTAGGTTGACAAATGAAGAAACGGAGCTTAATTTGACTTCTATGGAGAGTTGGCATGACAAAATGCAACGTAAGAGGTCTCAATGCATCAGCAGATGTAGGATCGATATATTTATTGTGTTGATGATTCGGGTGGTCTTGGATGATCAAAATACATGTTTTCCATATTTAGAGAGAGAATGATAAAGAGGGTGTTCTTGCTAGAGACTTGGTTCACAAAAGTTGTAAGGTTAGATTATTAGAAGCACCACCCCTTCCATGGATGGAAGGGGTATTTATATTTACAGACAAAACGACCTCCTATCGGCCTGTGGATCAGGTATACAGTAGGTAAAGACCCGTCCTTCCTCCACGGTGTTACACTAAACTATTATACGCTACTAATTGACTAATTAACTACTAAATAACGTAAATAATGATATGTCTACGAGCTAACTTATGCTAGATAATATTTGGGGTGACCGACACTTTACTTATGGAATTTCCAATTCCTAACAATCTCCCCCTAAGGGAGGTCACCCCATGTTTTACATTTCGAATCCTAGCATTCTATTCTTGACTTTGTTCTTGAGCTCATAGACTTCAGTTATTCAATTCTGCAATCTTTGTGCATTAGTAGTGATTCTTCAAAGTTCGCATGATTTGTACTTTCAGTGGAGGTCTTTGAACCGATCCACATCTTTGATGATTTCGAGCTTTCTTTGAGATCATCACCACGTAAATCGGATCACCCTTTGTTGTGTTGCCATCATGTGATGTTGTGACTTTTGGACCGACATGCTCACACTTTTGGATCATGACATATTTTCATCGAGTAGCGGAAGCTTTTATCGTTCATGATATTTGCAGTCAGAAAGGTAAGCATAGTATGAAAATATCGAGCCGTGTTCGTAGATATGCACCGTCATGATTTCTTCAATTAAGTGTGGATCTTGTGAGCATGCGGCTTTGGATTGACTCCTCATTACGATCACCGCAATCGTCCAAATGTACCGCAAACAACAGTTAGCAATAAACACACGAAAGTGTCTTTGATCACTTTCGTTGAATTGAAGTACACGCCCACGGTTCCCCGCTGATCGATACAAGCATCGCTGTGATCGTGTAGGATTCGAAGAATCTCCTTGATAGGGTTTCGTGAGTCGTTCTCAAACCGAACGTCTCAAAGAAGACAACACGGAGTGAGTGAACGAATTGAGATTCAGCGATTGATGAAAATGATTTGAAAAACAATCGCGTATTACTTGAAGAAAGAGTTTTGCAATACAACGAAGGTTTCCGAGAAAGATCAATTTTCAATCATAAATACTTTTGTATTTGAAAAGAGTACACATTCGACGTGCTAGAGAAAAGAAGATTTGCACATCAAACGGTTTTTCCAAAAGTATTTATTCAATCAGAGATACTTTTTGTGTTTGAAAACATAAATACACATTCGACGTGCTAGAGAAAAGAAGATTTGCACATCGAACGGTTTTTCCAAAAGTATTCGTCAATTCCTTTCCTGTACCAAGGTTGATTCAAGAGTGAATCGCCCCATCGTTTCTGTCCAGTTGTCACAAGCTTGATCTTTAGGAAAGATCTCACATGTCACCCGCCAAGAGCTTGTTTGATGTTGGCTCTAGAAGGATTTCCATCTTCATCGTGAATACTTTTACATATCACTCGGATGTTCTGGCAATACCACAAGGATAATGCGTAGGACTCTTAATATATTCTTACTTTCCACATTGTGTGAAACAGCAAGTCTTCATTAATTTAGTGTCCTAATGAGATATTGTGGATGATCTCTTAGCTCTAGACTCAATTGTGCATTTTGGTTCCTATCTTGGGAGACTAGGGAGAGGGTCTCCTTATTCAATATCAACAATCTCTAAGAGAAAGTCGATAGATAATGTCGGTTCCCGTGAGAATCAAACAAGCCCTTTAAGAGGAACTTGAGTGGTTTGGGAAGTTGTAATGCGAAGCGTCACTAGGTCCATGATGTCTTGTCTTCAATACCAGTGTTACCTTAGTAACCACCAGTAGCATATGTATTGAACCCGGTTCATCGCCCTAAGGTTGAATTATTGAGGCTATTTCTTTTCACCCTTTTCTCATTTCATTTCTTTTCATTCTTCAACCCTTCAATGCTTACCGAGACTTCATAACTAGAACCTTGTTGGGTTTATTCCAGTACTAGCTCTGTCTCAGTCCGCACTCTTCCCATATCTCACTTTTCTCCCTTTTTTTTCATCATACCTAAGGACTCTACACTATCTAGTGGATTGTCCCGGGGTAGATCCCTCCGTCTCTGGCGGGATCGTGGGAACGAATACCTAACCTAACCATCCTTATAACACCATGCATAAAGTAAATTGGTTGGTCTTATGGTATTGTTCATTCTTCTTAAAACCAATTGAAATATCATTTGGAAAAACAATCAAGGTACTTGTGATACGAGATCAAAGCATTTTGTACCTTAATAGTTTTGATCATTTAGAAAACCTCCCCCTCAACATGTGCATAAGATTTAGAAACTATTTAGCACATGGAGGCAAGAGGACTTTGAAATATTTTCTTTGATCACAATTTTCATAGAAAAAGCCATTAGATTTTCTTGGTAAATTCTCCCCCTCAATATGTGCATAGGATATTTGAAATCATTTTATCACATAGAGGAAAGAGTTCTTTTGAAGCACATCCACGATTACAAAAGCCATTTAAGAAACCATTTGCTCCCCCTCAATATGTGCATCGATAACCAAAAGCGTTTAGCACATATGAGAGAGCAGCATGTACATTTTCATCAAAACGATCACCTTTTATCAAATTTCATTATTAAATCTCAAATTCTCCCCGATCAAAAATATCAAACCCTTTGAGATTTTGGATCCCAAGTGATTTAATTAGGTTTAGAAAACATGAGAGAATATGTGGCGGTTTAAATACTCATCATGTTTTGGATAAATCCTCCTCCTCAACATGTGCATTGTGTATTTGAAATCGTTTGGCACATGGAGGGTGGAGTGCCTTTAAAGGACTAAAACCAATTCCATTAAAAGCAGATTTGAGATTTAAATCACGATCTCTCCCGATCAAAAATTTCAAACCATTTGAGATTTGTGATCCCAAAGATTTAAATCACTTAGAAAATTTTGGGAAAGACGTGGCAAGATTTGATTTTGAAAATGAGATAAGGACAATTTTAAGACATTAAAGATTGTTAGTATCGGTATGAAAGTTTTAAGAGATCTTTAAGTAAAATAAAACAATTTCACAATCAAACAAGAACAGAAAAAATTTCATTTTGTAAGATCTTTGAGTTTTAAAGAAAATCATACCATGACATAACATTAAATCTTTAGATCACCACTTATTATTGTACAACGGACCTTTTATGAAGAAATATCGTTTGAAAATATTTTAATTTAAATCACTCTCCCTCAATCTATGGTAGTAGTCGATGATTGAGTGACTTAAGTTTTGATAAAATGAAGTCCGTGATTTTCAAAATTAAGTCCAATTAATTTTCAAAACAATATTTTCCATTTTCAAAACAATTTAATCAAATTATTCAAAATTGTTTAAAATGGTATCTGCACAAAGATACGTTTGGTGGATGAGAAGCTTCTGTTGTTGTTGTAGAGGGCTTGGAAGAAAACCGTCTGCAGATGCAGTGAGACTTCTTCTTACGTTGTATTTTGAATGCCAACCGAGGTCAAATTAAGCTCCGTTTCTTCAATCACTTAGAAGAAAACCATCTGCGATGCGGTGAGACCTCTTCACGTTGCATTTATGCCAACTCTCCATTGAAGTCCAATTAAGCTCGTTTCTTCATTTGTCAACCAAGATATAGTTACCCTTTCCTTTCGGCATCCAATCATCTTCAATTGTGGAATCCGGATCGGGAACATTCTTATATACCAATATACGCATACATTAGTGAACACACATACGGATATATGGTGGTCGACATCACCCAAACAACAATCGACTAATAAAAGTCAATTCAACATATCAATCGGATCATATATGGCATGGAATAATGTGTTTATCAAACTCTAATCATCTAATCCTAATAATCATATCCTAGGCACCTAGTCCTTCAACGAGGTTAACTTCATTTTCAATTAAGCATACAGGATAATTAGATAATCTCGTTAGATGATATAGATTTGAAAACATTCTCCCCCTCAATCAATGACTCATTTTATGAAAATTTTAAAAGCGTAGAAGTCATTGATTGCGTTTTCAATTTTTACGAAAAACTCTGAAACTGATTGATTTAATAGCAACTCATTAACCACCATTTTGTTAAAACAAATATTTTTCTGAAGAATTTTAGACGGAAAAATATTTGAGTTGGAAGAGCAGTCCTTCGACATACTTTCCTCAATTTGTTTTTAGGATAAGTGCACGAAATTTTTGAAAAATTGTTTAGCGCAGCACTTTCCTTCCTTGAGGAACGGGTTGCTATCTGAAATAATAGCAAGCCATGGTTTAAGCACGGGTTACAGTCTGAAATAACTGCAAGCCATCATTTGAGACATGTTTAGAAAGAAATATTTACACCTCCTGCTCGAACTTCATCTAAAGTCCCGTGCCATTATTGAATGACATTTCTAAGACCGTAGATGTTATCGATACCGAAGACATGTCTTAGAAAACAATATTTTGGTCTTTTTCAAAATTTCGATTTTATGGCTTTTTGTTGGTTTTATAATTTTCTATTTTGATTTTGTTGGTTTTATATTTTTGTATTTTGTTTTCGATAAATATTTACAAAGATAGAATAGATGATATAGTTAAAGAAGATGATGATACGAGTACCGAGATAAGGATATCGAGCAGACCCGTTGTAGAAGATGAAGTCATCATCCTTAAACATTCACCACCAAAGCTTCGGGGCTCTTGAATCGATGAAAGAAATTGAACCAACTGAAAGTGAGACTTTGGCGACTTTCCCCAAACCGAAAATCCTTTAGTGAGCAGATTCAAGCTCTATTTCAAGCTTGCTTAGCAGTGCACAAAGAAGCACACCATTATCATAAAACCCATTGCTCCTTTTAAGACCGATAATCGAGATTCTTCGTTCGGGTTATATCATCAACAAGAACAACAACATATCATCCCACTCATAAATAATCTTCTCAAATTTCATAACCATGAAGTCCGACGCTATCCATTCCAAAAAGGTGTCAAGAGAACAATTCCCCAAGTAGTTGAATTGATGCGGTCGGTCTCTTTGTATAACGCTCAAGAACTCTCCGAATACACATCATGAGGGTAATGAAGAACACCTCCCTATGTTCACATCTTTCGTCACGATGAATGTGTATGAAGCTCAAGAACTCAAGTACACCACTATCCAAGAACTCTCCGAATACACATCATGAGGGTAATGAAAAACACCTCCCCAATGTTCACATCTTTCGTCCCTGATGATCGTGTATGAAGCTCAAGAACCCGAAGTACACACATTCCCACCGAAAGAATAACTGATAACACCTCCCTCATGTTATACATTTATCTCCCCTGAATATGTCATACTTGTGTACCTCTTTTATCTTCAGAAACTTTCTCTTACATCTCTTCCCCCACGTAGTTGGAATAAGAACACTAAACGCTTTGATGAGTAAAACCTTGAGTTTCTCTACGGTCATGACATTTGTTTTCCCGGGATATCTTCAATCACTTAGAAGAATTAAGTTCATCAAGTTTACTCGCCATGAGTCAAACCTTGAGTTTCTCTTGGTAATAACATTTGTCTTCCGGGATATCTTCAATTACTTAGAAGTATTAAGCTCATCAAGTTTACTCACGTTTAGATGCTTGTCTCCTTCCTTTGATGGTTTTGATACTTGAATCAACAACATATTATAAGCCCGTATACTAGAAATCATTGAGAAGATCGCTTGAAGTCTTTGTGAGAATCAACTTGTCAAGAAATGAATGAGCAAGTCTAATTGGGATTAAATCAAACATTTCACCCTCCCGGTTAGTGCTCTCCCGAACCGACAATCTTTATGATGAATGCTTGAATTAAGAAGAAGTCTTTAGATCGTTAAATGCAACCCGTCTTTAGTCTTCTAACATGTATCGGAAAATGTAGAACCATCAGACTCGACCTTCTTCAAGATTGTCCGGTTGGGGAATAGATAGTTAACATCTTCAATTCACACCAAAAGCATCCCACCAAAAGCATCTCAATTAACTTACATCTTGCAAATCCCTTAACTAAAATCCTCCCAATCAAACAAGAACGAGAAGATGTTCATCAAGGAAATCGACAATCGGTATAACGAACACACAAGATGGTAACACCAAACTACCAATCACATCAAACAAGAACAGAGATTGTTCGGAATCATCATGTTGATGTATCGTGAAGCATTAACCGGAAGCACTTTGTCGATAAACTCATCAATCCGAGTGAAGATGGTTTTCTTTAGCGCGTTTAAAATTTTCATAAAATGAGTCATTGATTGAGGGGGAGAATGTTTTCAAATCTATATCATCTAACGAGATTATCTAATTATCCTGTATGCTTAATTGAAAATGAAGTTAGCCTACGTTGAAGGACTAGGTGCCTAGGATATGATTATTTGGATTAGATGATTAGAGTTTTATAAACACATTATTCCCATGCCATATATGATCTGATTGATATGTTGAATTGACTTTTATTAGTCGATTCCTTGTTTGGGTGATGTCGACCACCATATATCCGTATGTGTGTTCACTAATGTATGCGGTATATTGGTATATAAGAATGTTCGATCCGGATCCCACAATTGAAGATGATTGGATGCGAAAGGAAGGGTAACTATATCTTGGTTGACAAATGAAGAAACGGAGCTTAATTGGACTTCAATGGAGAGTTGGCATTAAAATGCAACGAACACATAAGATGGTAACACCAAACTACCAATCACATCAAACAAGAACAGAGAAATTGTTCGGAATCATCATATTGATGTATACGTGAAGCATTAACCGGAAGCAATTTGTCGATAAACTCATCAATCCGAGTGAAGATGTCAACCAACGGCTCTTAGAAGAACAACTCCATGTGAAGATGACCCGATAAGAAGAAGCTCGGTTCTTACATGAGTTTGGAGCCGTTTGACCATTTATTCTCGTAAATCAATCAACCACGATGAATTCACACTTCTTCTCCCCTCAAGAATTGCATCTTGAGTTGCCATTCTTGATTAAACAAGTGAATATCTTCAACAAATGTAGTCTATTCACACTTCTCCCCATAAAATTAGCACATGATGTCGCCATCGTCATATTAGTTGAGCAAGTGGAATAAGAAAACAATCAACATAACCCGGTTCACTTGAGAATTGAAGCGCATGGAAAAAGCATGAAGCATGTTGACGAGAATGGTCATAAATAAGAAGATGTCTCTTCTTGCAAAGATAATGTGCACTGAAGCGTACACATTTCGTTTCTTTAGAGTACGAGGCATGAACTGTTGTGTTCATACGTCATAATGTTGAAGTACGAGGCCTGAACTGATGTGAACAGACGTCATAATCTCTCTCTTTTCAACTCTCTTAGCAAAACATGTAATCATCCCCATTATCATTCTGTAGGCTCTTTGTCGTGACAACTGATGGAGAAAACCCAATATGATGAATTTGATCCTGAAGTAAAACAACCCGAACTCGTGACTTATACTTGCACATATGTAACAAAGAGCGGTGCCGATTTCCATTAGCATCTCTAAGTACTCTTTATGTACTCTATACTCTTCAACCAACCAACCATCAAGTATAAGACGTACATTACCTCTTGAAAATCCACAATTGAATGTGACACTGAGCACTACAATGTAACTCCTTAAAGTGATAGTTATTTTGTGGTGGTAAGAGCCCAATTCCCCCAAGTGGTAAAAGAAAAGGTAAAAGACACCCAACATAACTAGATTTCCAAGTCTTCGTTTATGATAATAAGCTCGAACAAGGATCATGAAGAATCTTCATCCAACCATCCCCGATACCTTCAGATACTAAGTACACTCGCCCGTGATATTTCACTTCAATCTCAAATAAATAATCTTGAATTAACGTCGTTGTCACATCTTCCGATTAAAAGCTCAAATCTAGCCTCCTTTGACTTTTTAAGTGAACTATGATAATGGTTTCATCCGACCATGGTATAAGCACATAACCCCGTAAAACCATGTAATAACCAAACTGCCATGACGAATACCCAAACACACATCCAATTCATGAAGTACACCCGTTTATCCCTTCTTCAAAACAGAAAATGTAGCACCAGCATCAAATAAGATCCCGAAATACACTTTCCTTTTTCCAAGATGGTTCCATCAATACGGGATTTTACAATTCTATGGTTTAAACCGAGAAATAGGTTCTTTCGCGGGATTTTACAAAACCAAGAATAAACCGAAAGATAGATCCAGAAATGCACTTTATTTTTACCGGGATGTTTCCATTGTTACGGGATTTTACAAGTCTATGATTTAAACCGAGAAATAGGTTCTTTCGCGGGATTTTACAAAATCAAGACAAAACCGTAAACAATGTCAGCTTGAATGAGTTATGACAATTTTGGTTTCGGTGAATATCTGTTTTAGGGGAACATGCAGTGGTTCATCAGCGGTTCATAATCCAACATCAACCACCATCCAAACAACACCTTGGTAAACACATCATTCACGCATTACATCGCCTATCGTAGAGACCACATGGAGAAGTAAACCCGATATACCAAACTTGATCATGAAGTAGAATTCCCGTTTTTTACTTAAACTTGTACTCATCCTCGTGAAAAAAGCGGTGTACCCAATGTACAAAACCTCTTGAAAAATCCTCAACTGCGTGAGACATCAAGTGATAGCTACGTTGTGGGTTAAGCGAGGAAGAATCACAACCGTAACTAAATAGCCAAGTCTTTATCACCCTCTATAAATGCCCAAACAAGTCATCTCCAGCGGAATGGTGGAAAGAAAGAAGATGAAATAAATAAACACGCCGGAAAAACTCACTTCAAAGCCAAATAAAAGATACCAAACAAACAATCTCGTAGTCAACATTTTCCAATAAGTACATCATGCCGCGACATAACAATCTCCGTGAAAATGTATACACCAAATTATCAATCCGCACAACACAACGAATCTCATCAACACATTACTTCACATCAAACCTCATTGACAAATCACATCAGCTCATCTCATATTATCCAAGTCTTATAAATCCGATCTCAAGTTAAGAAGCCCATATGACAGTCATCTGAAACCATGCTTTATGACCCAATGTTCAAAAGAACATATGCATTAATCACTTATACTCCTGTTATTGTAAATTTGAAATTGTATAACAATCTCCAAATTATATATTAACCTTTAAACGATAAGTGTGATTATTCATTCAAACTAGGTCACCTACATAAAAAATCCTTATCTCAAATATTAAGCGCAAGCCGTGAATTTGTTTCCTCCGTGAAAATGTTATCACACCAAAATACCATTCAGTAATCATCCATTTAATCACCAAATTTGTATGACAAATTATTAGCTCAATAATATTCTAATAGGTGAATTCACACTAATCAATAGCCCAACACCAATCTTATGGGTTATCGTCCTTAAAGCACAAGATGATAACACCTTGATTCTCAAGAGAAGCACTTATCCAATGTTCACTCAATATTCGAGCGAATAAAATCCCAACATCCGCCCAAGTGTACATGACAACCCCTTGGCCCAATCGAGAGTCCCATAAAAATCCGGATATCCATTAAGGCCTATCATGAAGCGTTATACACATACTTCAGCTTAACCTAATTACACGGATATAAAACATCACCTTATCACACATTACCAGAACTCTTGTAACCCTAATCTCACTCCACAATTTATCCGCCTCCCTCTAACTTTCTCAGTCATCAAACCCTAATACAAGCCCAAAAAAAAATCCGCCCCCTCTCAATCATTATTATCACGAATCTCACAATCAAATTAGACCTTACTGATAATGTCAAGACCCATGAATAACCCCTTGAATGCTACCCTTTACAAGCAAATCACATCTATCTTCCATGTAGACCTCGCCACAGGGATGGCTGAGGTTTGAAAAAAAAAACCGCCACAGGGATGGCCTTAGCTCTGTTGAGATGGCAACGAGATTAGTCAATGGATCAAGGTAGGTTTTCCAATTTTTTGTTTTGATTTGTTTTAACGGACGAGTGACTAGGAGATAACATAATTGTTATACTCCTATTTACATGATGTTCGGATAAAAGAGAATGAGAGGTTTTGAATTATCTCATACATTCCTGAAAGGATTCATGTATATGCTTATGACCGAATTGAGACAAAAGAGGTAACATACTTGTTAACATCTTTTTCTTATACATTCGAACATTTATTGAAGTAACACTTCAACAGTTATAGATCTATGATGTGAAACCATTTGTTTGTTTAGACCCTTGAGGTCTTGATGATATTTAAGAGTATCAATGAAACACAACAAAAAACTAAGATCTATTAACCTTTACTCATTTACGCTTATCATTGATTCTTGATTGAGTAGTAGGAAGAGATGATTAATATTAGTTTTGGTTATGAAATGATTGATGATGATGTTGTAGTTTGTTTACAAGGACTGATGATGGTGTTTAACTGAAGTCGACTAAGTTGAGTCATGGTGTATGGTATATTGTGGTCGTGTCTTGAGGTCACTTCTTCTTCATCCTTTCTATCAAGAGTCGCTAGCCAAAGTTTAGAGTCAAGTCGCTAACTGTCATTTTCTATAACAAGTCGCTAACATCATATTTTGTCAAGTCGCTAAACAATGGTCTTGAGCCAACTCGCCAAACCTTTTATCCATACAAGTCGCTATTGACTCAATAGTCAATAGCGGTTTAGACAAGTCGCTAACCATTATTTGAGTCAAGTCGCTACATTTTAGAACACAGCAAGTCGCTAAGTCATTTAACTTGACAAATCGCTAGCTTTTTTAGTTTGACTCAAAAGTCAAACCTTCACCAAGTCGCTAAAATTTAAGTGCACAACTCGCTACCCCAAATACAATGTATCTGGACAGTAATGAGGACAAGTCGCTAGGTTATCCGGCGGGACCATGTTTCCGATCATCTTCAAAGTTACCCAGAAAAAGCATAAAAAATACATCATTTTGACCCATTAAGACCACGTTGATATACCCAAATGACCTCTTTGAATACAAGATTTGTTTGGACAGATTGACACAAGGCGATGTGAAGAAACAAAAAAAAGCAGTTTGGACCATAATGTTTTGACCAAAAGGATGCATGATGTTATGACCAAAAGAATACATGTTGTACCAAAGAATAACCATATATAAAACTGTTATGATCAAAAGAATACATAAAACTTGTTAAAAGCTGAAATAATAGAAAAATGAAATTTTTTCGACCAAAATATTGATTCAAAAACAGTTTTAACAAGATTAAAAACCACACAAACTCAACATAACACAATAACCATGGTACGAAACCACATAAATCAACACAACACAATAAACCTTGGCTCTGGTACCATTTGTAGGATCGATATATTTATTGTGTTGATGATTCGGGTGGTCTTGGATGATCAAAATACTTGTTTGCCATATTTAGAGAGAGAAAGATAAAGAGGGTGTTCTTGCTAGAGACTTGGTTCACAAAAGTTGTAAGGTTAGATTATGAGAAGCACCACCCCTTCCATGGATGGAAGGGTATTTATATTCTGAGATAAACGACCTCCTATCGGCACGTGGATCGGTATCTGATGGGTAAAGACCCGTCCTTCCTCCACGGTGTTACACTAAACTATTCTACGCTATTAATTGACTAATTAACTACTAAATAACGTAAATAACGATATGTCTACGAGCTAACTTATGCTAGATAATATTTGGGGTGACCGACACTTTACTTATGGAATTTCCAATTCCTAACAGCAGATGGTTTTCTTCATCATCAAATGAAGAAACGGAGCTTAATTGGACCTCTAGGGAGAGTTGGCATAACAAATGCAACGTCAGAAGTCTCACTGCATCTGCAGACGGTTTTCTTCCTGCCTTACAGCAACAACAACAAAAGCAGCTTAACCACCTTACGTATCTTTGTGCAGGGATACCTTTTTTCTAAAACTTTAAATAAAATTGTTTTGAAAATGGAAAAATATTGTTTTGAAAATAAATTGGACTAAATTTTGAAAATCACCGGACTTCTTTTTATCAAAACCTATGTCACTCAATTATCGACTTCGGTCATCGATTGAGGGGGAGAGTGATTTAAAATATAATTTTTTTCATACAATATTTCTTCATAAAAGTTTCGTTTTGTACGTTAAAATGTGGTGATCTAAAGATTTAATGTTATGTCATGGTATGATTTTCTTTAAAACTCAAAGATCTGTCAAAATGAATTTTTTTCTGTTCTTGTTTGATTGTGAAATTGTTTAATTTTACTAAAAGATCTCTTAAAACAATCATACCTGACACTAACAATCTTTAATGTCTTAAAATGGTCCTTATCTGTCATTTTTCAAAATCAAATCTTGCCACGTCTTTCTCCAAAATTTTCTAAATGATTTAAATCTTTTGGGAGCACAAATCTCAAATGGTTTGAAAATTTTGATCGGGGGAGAGATCGTGATTTAAATCTCAAATCTGTTTTAATGGAATTGGTTTTAGTCCTTCAAAGGCACTCCTGCCTCCATGTGCCAAACGATTTCAATATATATAATGCACATGTTGAGGGGGAGCATTTATCCAAAAACAAGATGAGCTTTTAAATCAGGCACATTTTCTCCCATGTTTTCTAAACCTTATTAAATCACTTGGTATCCAAAATCTCAAAGGGTTTGATATTTTTGATCGGGGGAGAATTTGTGATTTAATAATTAAATTTGATAAAAGATGATCATTTTTTATTCAATTGTGCAGGCTGCTCTCTCATATATGCTAAATGCTTTCGTATCTCGAAGCACATATTGAGGGAGAGCATTTCAAAAGAAAACAAACTATCGAGGTATAAAGGCTTTTATGTTTTAACATTAAGTACCTTGATTGAGTTTTAAATGGTTTCTTAATGGATTTTGTGATCGTGGATGTACTTCAAATGAACTATTTCCTCTATGTGATAAAATGATTTAAAATATCCTACACACATATTGAGGGGGAGAATTTTACCAAGAAAATCAAATGGCTTTTTCTATGAAAATTATGATCAAAGAAAATATTTCAAAGAACTCTTGCCTCCATGTGCTAAACAATTTCAAAATTATATGCACATGTTGAGGGGGAGCATTTCTAAATGATCAAAAACAATTAAGGTACAAAATGTTTTGATTTTATATCACAAGTACCTTGATTGGATTTTTCAAATGATTTTTCAATTGGTTTTGAGAAGGAATGAACTGTACCAAAAGACCGACCATTTTACTTTATGTATGGAGTTATAAGGATGGTGAGGTTAGGTATTAGTTCCCACGATCCGCCAGAACCGGAGGGATCTTCCCAGTGACAATCCACTAGATAGTGTAGAGTCCTTAGGTATATTGAAAAAAGGAGAAAAATGAGAACTTGGGAAGAGTGTCTATTGAGATAGAGCTAGAACTGGAATAAACCCAACAAGGTTCTAGTAATGAAGTATCGGTAAGCACTGAAGGGGTTGAAGAATGAAAAATAAATGAAATGAGAAAAGGGTGATAAGAAATAGCCCTCCATTAATTCAACCTTAGGGCAGAAACCGGGTTCAATACATATGCTACTGGTTGCTACCAAGGTAACACTGGTATTGAAGACAAGATGTCATGGACCCAGTGACGCACTGCACTAAAATTCCCAAGCTACTCAAGTTCTCTTAAAAGGACTTGTTTCATTCTCACGGGGAACCTACATAATCTATCGACTTTCTCTTAGAGATTGTTGATATTGAAAAAGGAGACCCTCTCCCTAGTCTCCGACATAGGAACCAAATGTGCACTATTGAGTCTAGAGCTAAGAGATCATCCACAATATCTCATTAGGACACTAAATTAATGAAGACTTGCTGTTTCACACAATGTGGAAAGTAAGAATATATTAAGAGTCCTACGCATTATCCTTGTGGTATTGCCCGAACATCCGAGTGATATGTAAAAGTATTCACGATGAAGATGGAAATCCTTCTAGAGCCAACATCAAACAAGCTCTTGGCGGGTGACATGTGAGATCTTTCCTAAAGATCAAGCTTGTGACAAGCTCGGGCGAGAAACGATGGGCGATTCACTCTTGAATCAACCTTGGTACAGGAAATGAATTGACGAATACTTTTGGAAAAACCGTTCGATGTGCAAATATTCTTTTCTCTAGCACATCGAATGTGTATTCATTTTCAAATTCAAAAAGAATCTCTGATTGAAAAAATACTTTTGGAAAAACCGTTCGATGTGCGAATTTCTTCTTTTCTCTAGCACGTCGAATGTGTACTCCTTTCAAATACAAAAAGTATTTATGATTGAAAATTGATCTTTCTCATAAAACCTTCGTCGTATTGCAAAAATCTTTCTTCTAAGCAATACACGATTGTTTTCAAATCATTTTTCATCAATCAGTGAATCTCAATTCATTGGTTCACTCACTCCGTGTTTTCTTCTTTGAGACGTTCGGTTTGAGAACGGCTAGAACAAATTGTGAAACCCAGTCAAGGAGATTCTTGAATTATACACGATCATAGGTAGTACTTGTCTTGATCAACGGGAACCGTGGGTCGTGTACCTCAATTCAACGAAGTGATCAAAGACACTTTCGTGTGTTTTATTTCTAATCTGTTGTCTGCGGTACATTTGGACGATTGCGGTGATCGTAATTGAGAAGTCAATCCAAAGCCGCATGCTCACAAACATCCACACTTAATTGAAGAAATCATGACTTGTGCATATCTTCAAAACCCGCTCTCGATATTTTTATACTATGCTTCGCTATCTGTTGCAAATATCATGAACCAAAGAAAGCTTCCGCTACTCGATGAAAAGATGTCATGATCCAAAAGTGTGAGCACGTCGGTCCGAAAGTCACAACTTCACATGATGGCAACACAATAAAGGGTGATCCGAGATTTATGTGGCCGATGATCTCAATTAAAGCTCAAGATCATCAAAGATGTGGATCGATATAAAGGCCTCAACATAAAGTACAAAGTTATCGGACTTTAAAGAATCATCGCTAAAGCACAAAGATGCAGATGTTGAAGAATTAATGTCTACGAGCTCAAGATCAAGATTAAATAGAATGCTAGGATTCGAAATGTAAAACATGGGGTGACCTCCCTTAGGGGAAGATTGTTAGGAATTAGAAAATTCCATAGTGAAGTATCGGCCACCCCAAATATAATCTAGCATAAGTTAGCTCGTAGACATTACGTTATTTACTAGTTATTTAGTTAGTTATTTAGTTTAGTGCAACACCATGGAGGAAGGACGGGTCTTTACCCACTGTATGCCTGATCCACAATCCGAAGGAGGACGTTTATTATGTAACTATAAATACCCTCTGCCTCCTAAGGTAGAGAGTTGGACCTTTCAATCTAACCTTCTTTCTTTTGTTACTTTCTCTCTCTAGAAAGGCTCCCACATTACTTTCTCTCTCTAAACTCTCTTGCATAATTCGATCCATATATTGAATGTATTATGTGTTTGTGAAATCCGATATCTTACATCTTTATCAATTGTTTAATTTGTACTTAACCTCACACGCAACTCAGACATAGTTCTATAATTAATCATATGCTCATAACTATTTTCATGAAACTTTAAAGTATTGCTAAGATGTTTCCAATTATTTATTCCTTCACTTACGAATTGACTTCTAGATCTAGCAATTTTAAATAACTTACAACAAAAACAAAATATTTTATCAAGCTCTTTCAAGCAAATTCATAACATCAAATAATCCTGAATATTAAGTGTCAATTTCCTCCGATAATGCCTGTAATTTATATCATTTATATGGATTTATGCTTGTTTTCCATTATATTTCACTTTCAGGTAAATTACGAGCATCAGAGCTAAAGAGACGCGGAATTGGAGAGTTTATTGAAGATTTATCATAGTATGCTCACTTTGATGAGGTTACGGCGTAACTCCACTCTCACATTACGCCGTAACCAAAGAGTGACTCGGAAAACCAACTTATCGAAGATTACGGCGTAACTCTCCCAAAGATTACGACGTAACCATATTAGGTCAAATGAGGTTCGCGCTGGCGATAATTACGCCGTAACTCATGCTTCAACTACGGCGTAACCAAGATTTATTGAAGATCGACGAACCCTTCTAAGGTTACGCAGTAACCAAAGCATTATTAGTGCATTTTACGAAGAATTAGATGAATACGTAGCTCTTTTAATAGTTACGCCAGTAACCAAGATCGGCCTATAAATACCCCACGATTTCTAGCATTTCAAAGCATCCCATTTCACACACAACAATCGAGAGAACATGAGAAGAAGCCGTGAGGCGGATCTAGAGGAGCATACGGAGCTATCTCCAAGGGAGAAATCACTTCCCTACGATAAGCATTAGCTTTTATCTTTTCTTTACTTTCAATTCATGTAGTTCGTAACATTAAACATTGAATTGATTTGTATGGTTAATATAAGCGGCTAAGCACCTCTTGGTGCTTGCCTAGTTATGATTCCTTAATTGTTTTCTTTGTGTTTACATTGCTTCCTTATAATTATTTCTAAGTGTATGCATGCATAGTTTATTGGTAGCTACCCTTGTTTCGGTCGTTTTGAATGGCGGTAGAGGCTAGTTGCTTAGGAGATATGACCAAGTGACTCTAAGTGAGTAGAATGAGACGGGAAGGGTAAGATATGACCAACTGCCGACGCTTTCTACTTGTGTGATTTGACCAACTGATCACCTAACATTTTGATGAACTTAAGAATTAGGGGTGAGTGTCTAAGATGCTAGCGCCGGCACTTACTATTATAAATCTAGCATGTAGCGAGAACTTAATGACTTGGCTTAGGGACTGGAACAACTGAACTTATGAAGGGACACCGACTTCTCCATGGTGGCTCTTCTTTGATAGGTTAGCGAACCGACCAAATGTTGTCCTCTCGACTTTGACCCCACCAAGTAATTGGAAGTAATTAGACGTAAACATTACTAGTTAGGATGAGTAACTAGGTTAGCACCACTCTCTCTATTGATCACATCCTTTGCCTTTATTTGCTTTATGATTAATTAGTTAATTCGATATTAAAACCATCTTAAAATCTGTGACACCTAGACTTAGTATTAATCCACATACATAGCTCTTGGGACGACCTCGGTTTTACTGACACTCTACTACACACGATCGCATACCTTTGCCAGTTAGTGCATTAGGGTGAACCATAGGTATAATGAGACATTATAAATATTAAAACTTGGTCATAAAACACGCATCAAGTTTTTGGTGCCATTGTCGGGGAGTTATTTTAGGATGTCATAAGTTTTTTTTTTTTTTTTTTTTTTTTTTTTTCAAATTCTCACGATCACTTTTCAAGTTTTAGGTACCATGGAAGTTGTTAATGTGATGACCTCACTCTTCGGGAATATTTCGCGTTGACAAGAAAAGAACAAGGGTCGGGCTCGTAAGACCGGCAATTGAAGCTGATGTCCATTTCGAAATTAAAGACCAATTTGTGACAACTCGTAATTTCAGGTCATTTTTACAAACTTTGGAAGTTTCACTATTTCATTATTTATCGTAAATTACGTTTACGAGTATCAAATTCGCGTAACCTTAATGGTTTAGCTGCGAATTAATGAACATTTTATCGAGGACATTTCATATAGACTAGATTTAGTCTACATATCATCAATAACATCATTTCATATCAATATTATGCATGGGTTTGCATTTTCATTAAACGTTTATTTTTCCTATTAAATAAACGCTATCGCGTAAACAATATTTTGAAACATTTGATCCGACACTTCCAAAATAATCCTAATATATTTTTATACTCATTTTAATACTATAAAATTATATTATTAGTTACTCGATGTTTTAAATTTATTTTGTATATAAATTGTTATATTTATATAATTACGACGGTTTTCTTAATTACTACACGATTATTATTATTTCACTCAATTTTTGCAAGAAATGTATTTTAAAATTTTTATGATCTCAATATATTTTATCTTGACCCGTAAAAATTTATTTTTATCTAACGCTACCCTAAATACTCAAATGTGTCTACAAGTTACCACTTATCTTTATTCAACTTCACATTTATTTAACATTTATACATTTAAAAAAAAAAAAAACAATAAAAGTAATGACTAAACCCCTTGTCGACACAAGGGGTGAGTCACATTGATTCTTAAATATCCTACTCTTGTATATTGTATAATAATCAAAATCAAACACATTCACTTAATATTCACAAGTGTAAGAAAATCAAACCATTTCTCCTTCTTTCTCTCTAGAACCGCAACCACAAGGAGCAAGAAGGAGATCATATATTTTTTTCTAATCAAGTTTTATATACTCTAGTATCACTCTTGTTAAGGTTTTGCAATATAAACCTTGGGTGATTAGGAAAAATCCTTTGTTCTCATAAACCTCATCAAGTTACTTGTAAGCTTTTCATATTCATGATCATATTTCATATTCATTTTCATATTCATTTCATCATTATTGAGAAAACATGCAAGTCTCATGAGGTTTATACCACTTTACATTGTTTTTAAGACTTATATATATTTATGTCATCCTATAATTACTCTTTGTTATATATCACTCTTGGTGATGTCTAGGAAACCATGACACCCTAAGAAGGTGTATGGTAGGATTAGAATAGCTTCGAGTTGTTTTGAATGGGTTAGAATAGGTTTGGCGAGAAAACTCATTTCGACAAGTTTTGAAAAGGGTCTGTCCTTATTTTCAAATCTGGAATTTTCGACGGTGAATAAAAATTTTGGCCTAGAGATTTAGAAAATACACTTTAAAACGAAAGCGTGGCCGCTTGAACGGATTAAAGCGGAGCTATAACGAAGAAGTTATGAATTTTTCAAGTTGGCGGCGAAAACTATAATTTTTCGAAATTTCAGCATGTATTGTTTATTTTGTACGAGTCAAAAATGAAACTTAGGTGTTATAAATTATGTCGACTTGTCAAAAATATATTAGTATACATTGATACGAAGCTAAGGACATATAAAACGTGAAAACGGACTTGTAACGATTAAATTACACGTGTTTACATGAAGTTGCCGTAACTTTATTATATAAGAAAACTATATTATTTCTATTAGACAAGTGTTACGGTAAACAAGTGACCATGTTGAAGGTCGATTTTAACATTGATGTAGAACTTTTTATAAAGTGATGTCTTCTAGTAAAAGTAAGTTTGCCAAGCATATTTTCCAAAATGTCCGACCGTTTGTCTAGCGGAGTTGTAATGAATTAATTACGGTCGCTCAAACTTGGCCGAAAACCACCCTTAAACGATATTTTGGACTAAAGTACCATACTTAACCTATATTTTTCTTTGTGATCGAGACCTCTAGTATGGAAACTTAAACACTAAAACTTTGAGATTATGATACGAGCTTCCCAAAACCGTTGAGTTCGTTTCCTAACGCTCGACGTGCACCATTTTACGACTAGCTTTTAGAGGCCATTTTAGTCACTTTCATGGAAATTTCAACGACATTATTTTACAACGAAGTTATAATCTCTTAATAAATCACTAAATGATTATCGAGGATATCATTTCAACGTAAATACTTGTAAAGTATTTTATAACATGACGAGATGTCATAAACCTATATTTCGACGATAAATCCTATTTTCAAAAGTGTACAAGTGGTATAGATTACATATGGATTTGCATGCACGACATTGTTTCATGATTTACATTAGAACATATCATTCATAATAGGTCACGGTCAGAGGTTGCGCCTCATTTCAAGATTGCCATTACATCATCATTATCATTGCAACATGGTGAGTTTTCATAGCCCGATTTATTCAAGTTTTACTTATTTCAAACCTACGGGAGAATACATTGCACATCATTTTATTACGATACCAAGTATATTCAAATTCATTACATTGCTTAAGTTACCTCATGCCAATTGAATGTCCCCATTATATAACATGAACCGTTAATTCCGAAAGAAGCGAGGGTGAGTGGATAGATCTATCGAGGTGACTCCTCCATCCGGGTTGGTGGATTCCAACGGTTAAACGGATGCATTTCATTTAATAACATTATTTGAGTTGTTTGGCAAACACTGTTGGGGCTAACATCATGATCGATCTAGTTTCGTGTCATGGACTTATAGCAATTGTACCATTTTGTGACATCATTGTCATACATAATTTATACTTGTGGTAGTCGTATTAAACATTTTACATGAACTCAAAGAACTCACTCAACCTTTGTGTTGACACTTTTAGCAATGTATTTTCGTGTTTCTAAGGCATATACTTCATGGCATGCATGTGGACATATCATAGAGTCGCGGTGACGACGCTGCCTCACATGGGATTTATACACTTTAAAAACATCGTTTGACTTGTACCAAACTTATTTTCCGCACATAGTAACTTTCATTTGGGACCTATCTTTGTAACTCGAATGTTTTAATATATCAAACGATGTTCTTTTCAAACGACACTTTAGGTCGCTCAATATAACTGTGATTGTGATGCTATGACAATAATCCCGAATTCCATTCACGCAAAAGTGTAATTTGAGGTGTGACAGATTGGCATCGAGCTTGATTATAGAGAACTAGGTTGCATCATTGACCCTAGACTATAACTACATCATCATAGCATCTCATCATTTCATCATAAGTGCATAGTCACTATACATGCGGTTTAAATGCGCACATTTTGCGAGTTATTTACTTTCATTTCAAATCGATTGTCACATAGATGCCTTCAAATACCCATCCCAAAATACTCACATCACTTTGACATGGAGAATGCCTGTCATTCCCTATCACAATTTTAACATCGATTGACTCAACACCGATAACATCGGATGATGAGACCGAACCCTTTAGAGGGCGAGTTGCGCCTACACCATCACGATCACCATTGATTCACCGTAGGATCGGGACAATTATTATCATTCTGTTGAGACAGATCATACCATTTGGTAGGACTTACAAGCTTAGTCCTAGTGGACTTATTAGTCATACATTTGATTTGCCGCTAGGGAAGCGTGCATGATTCGACACACTACTACCACCAAAACTACAGAAACTACACTATCTTATAGATTTAAGGACTGTGAGAGTTTCAAAGCCGTTGTTATTAGGCGACCTCATCGCTTCTACACTTGAGACATGATTAGACCATCAACAGGAACAAATAATAAGTACATTTCTATTTAGTGTAATCTTTATCATTTATTATCTCCACGATAATCACAACCTTTGTTTATTTCATTCCTTATTCTAATTGCTCAATTTTCAATCATTTCGCGATGATACCTTACTATCTTACTAGGGGTTAAGCTAACTTTATTCTTGACCAATTAGGAGACTATTACCATTCTATGAGGTTTCCCGTATCCTACAAACCATTCAACAAATTATATTTCAAGTTACTTTGCTACTACTTCACAAAATTATTTCACTTAATTTTTATTTCAAGCTATTCTACACTATCTTAGAAACATTGTTTCATAAAGTTTCAAAACAAGTTGTTTCGTTACCACCCTATCAATTGGTTTTCGGTCATTTTATCAACGATTTAATATCATCATAAACGATTTTCATGTTACTCACGAAAAATCATTGAGCCATTATATTACAAAACAAAACGTTGAATACCATCTAAAACTTGGAGGAACATAATATCATTTAACAAAACCAAGCATCACATCATTTGTCCTCGATTATACATGGCTTGATCACCTATGTATAATTCGGGAAGAATTATGTCATGAAAGTAACAAGCATCATTTCAAATTTCTTAAAACAATCTTCGCTCAAAACAAAGATTTGTAATCGATAAATTGTTCATAAACATTTCTTTTGTTAACACTCTATAGATTCCTATATCATTCATCACTCACTCAACCAATAAGTTAGAATTTGACGAGTTACCTTTTAGGAAAGGCTTCCTATACAATCTATGAGGAGGATTCCTCGATACATAAAACAATGAAAGCATTCTAGGACTACCAACAAGGACTAGAAGTATATAGTAAGACGCTTCAAAACTCAACAAAATCTTAAGACATCACGAGACAATCCGAACCACTATCTTTGGATTAGAAGCCAAATTCTATTATTTCAAAAGTACTAGCTAGACCGAGTTACAAGATTTAGTACTGAGCGAATACACACTAAGTAACACTATAGGACAAACCAAGTCTTCTAATCAAGACTACGTAACATTTCACTATACATGGCTTCAACAATATGTGAACTTCCCTACAACGAGTTTCCCTTAAAGGAAAATTTGGTTAAATTTAGTTTATCGATATAAACTTCCTCTAAGACATTGTGTTCTCTAGAAATTCCAAGTAACTTCACTTCTATATCAAGAGATGCAATAGGTTTGAATGTATCGGACAATCAATGACACTCCATCTGCAAGTGAAATTAGAACAGACATTCTTCGACATAGTATAAGCTGATATCTATGTTTATGCTAACATGATAACAATATAAGTGATGAAATATTTTAGAAGCACTCAATATCGGGACAAATCTTGACAATCAACCACCACACCACATCACTTGAATAATTAAGGTTTTGTGACTTTACAACATAGAGCATGGAAACACTTCGATAATCAAACAATAAACATTTTAGTCATGGAGACTAAGCACCTTATGCAAGTAAGACTCAAGTAATGACATTCGCTAGAACTAGAAACGCGAGAAATCACAACTATTACCCATAATCTATTCTTTTCAATAAGGTCCTTTTCGATGATTTAACATTTTGAAATTTGACACGAGACACGTGGTATCAATTCCAGCTTGTACTTATTATAAGCTATTCGATTCACCTTAGGCTTCGACAATCATATCAAGATTCCCATGGAATCTATTAGGACATGAGTGTCAGCCTATTATCCTCACTCAATGGTTAGAGCGAGAGAACAATCCAGACATTACAAGATATACTCAAGGCATGAGTAGTTTTCTAGAAATGATTAGGTAAATCATTCTTCATCGAACAAGTTGCTTTACAACAATAGTTATTACATGAACATATTGACTACACCATTTGAGGCACTCTAAGGTTGAGGTGTCAATCACTTATTTATGGGCAAAAATCGGAAAGTCCAACTCACTAGTCAATGACTCATTCATGAAACAACAAAGTGATCATACAAATCAAGAATCGTTATAAGTAACAACAAATAGCTAGATAAGCTACGTCGATATACGATGCAAAATATTGGACGTATGTTCCATAAGTCGCAAACAATTAGAATTTCAAGTTGGCAACAAATTTATGTTCAAAGTCCCGTCTTGGAAAGGCGTGGTACAATTCGAGAAAACATTGGACGACCCAATGCGACTCAATTATCCTTACTTTTCACAAGTAACATCGTAGAACCTAACATGGATGAATTAGGAACCGAATTCCTTTTTAATTGGCGAATGTGACAACTCGTAATTTCGGTCATTTTACAAACTTTGGAAGTTTCACTATTTCATTATTTATCGTAAATTACGTTTACGAGTATCAAATTCACGTAACCTTAATGGTTTAGCTGAATTCATGAACATTTTATCGAGGAGATTTCATATAGACTAGATTTAGTCTACATATCATCAATAACATCATTTCATATCAATATTATGCATGGGTTTGCATTTTCATTAAACGTTTATTTTTCTATTAAATAAACGCTATCGCGTAAACAATATTTTGAAACATTGATCCGACACTTCCAAAATAATCCTAATATATTTTATACTCATTTTAAGACTATAAAATTATATTATTAGTTACTCGATGTTTTAAATTTATTTTGTATATAAATTGTTATATTTATATAATTATTACGGTTTTCTTAATTACTACGATTATTATTATTTCACTCAATTTTTGCAAGAAATGTATTTTTAAAATTTTATGATCTCAATATATTTTATCTTGACCGTAAAATTTATTTTTATCTAACGCTACCCTAAATACTCAAATGTGTCTACAAGTTACCACTTATCTTTATTCAACTTCACATTTATTTAACATTTATACATTTAAAAAAAAAAAAAAACAATAAAAGCAGTGACTAAACCCCTTGTCGACACAAGGGGTGAGTCACATTGATTCTTAAATATCCTACTCTTGTATATTGTATAATAATCAAAATCAAACACATTCACTTAATATTCACAAGTGTAAGAAAATCAAACCATTTCTCTTCTTTCTCTCTAGAACCGCAACCACAAGGAGCAAGAAGGAGATCATATATTTTTTTTCTAATCAAGTTTTATATACTCTAGTATCACTCTTGTTAAGGTTTTGCAATATAAACCTTGGGTGATTAGGAAAAATCCTTTGTTCTCATAAACCTCATCAAGTTACTTGTAAGCTTTTCATATTCATGATCATATTTCATATTCATTTTCATATTCATTTCATCATTATTGAGAAAACATGCAAGTCTCATGAGGTTTATACCACTTTTACATTGTTTTTAAGACTTATATATATTTATGTCATCCTATAATTACTCTTTGTTATATATCACTCTTGGTGATGTCTAGGAAACCATGACACCCTAAGAAGGTGTATGGTAGGATTAGAATAGCTTCGGAGTTGTTTTGAATGGGTTAGAATAGGTTTGGCGCGAGAAAAACTCATTTCGACAAGTTTTGAAAAGGGTCTGTCCTTATTTTCGAAATCTGGAATTTTCGACAGTGAATAAAAATTTTTGGCCTAGAGATTTAGAAAATACACTTTAAAACGAAAACGTGGCCGCTTGAACGGATTAAAACGGAGCTATAACGAAGAAGTTATGAATTTTTCAAGTTGGCACGAAAACTATAATTTTAAAATTTCAGCATGTATTGTTTATTTTGTACGAGTCAAAATGAAACTTAGGTGTTATAAATTATGTCGACTTATCAAAATATATTATTATACTTTGATACGAAGCTAAGGACATATAAAACGTGAAAACGGACTTGTAACGATTAAATTACACGTGTTTACATGAAGTTGCCGTAACTTTATTATATAAGAAAACTATATTATTTCTATTAGACAAGTGTTACGGTAAACAAGTGACCATGTTGAAGGTTGTTAGGAATTAGAAATTCCCAAGAGTAAAGAGTCGGTCACCTCAAGTATATGTAATCGTTAGAAAGCTCGTAGTCGTAGTTCTTTAAGTTAAGTAGTAATTTAGTTAAGTAACACCGTGGAGGACGGACGGGTCTTTACCCCGTATGCGATCCATGCCCCAAAGTGTGGCGAGTTATGTAAGACTATAAATACTCTCTACCTTCCAAGGTAGAGTTGAACTCATAATAATATCTTTACTTTCTCTCACTAAGTTCCCTAAACCTCTAACTTTCTCTCTAGAATTCCATCTATAAGTTACTTTGTGTTATGGTTTGATGTGCATGTGAAAAGTTATATCTTACAATTGGTATCAAGAGCCATGGTTAGATCATATCTTGCACATCTTTGGATTTATAGTGGTTTTAGGTGGTTTTGAGTTTGAAAAGTTTAGTGGTTTTGCATCATTTGGGTGATTTCTTGTGATAAAGTTTGAATTTTGTTGGTACTTTTATGTTTAGAATCATCACAAGTGT